>MU223346.1:182248-195799 GCA_018584345.1 Thuja plicata | reverse complement strand
CACATACAAGTGTGTATCCATGTATACACATATACACATGTGTATATATACACACATACACACATGTATGTGTATACACATACATACATTTGTGTATATACACACACATTACATGTGTGTATATACATATGTGTATATACATGTGTCTATATACACACATGTGTATATATACACATTTGTGTATATACCTGTGTCTATATATACACATGTGCATATATATACACACATGTGTGTATATACATATGTATATATATACACATGTGCATATATATACACATGTGTATATATACATCTTTATAGCAATATAATACATCTTTATAGTCACGGATTCTACAAAATATTAAATTTGGTTTGTATATACATGCACATGTGTATATACACACACATGTATATATATATACATCCTTATAGCAATATAATATACATCTTTATAGTCACGGATCCCACAAAATATTAAATTTGGTTTTGTAAAAATTGGAATTCCCATTCCACTTATTTTGAAATTCCAATTCCACCTATTTAGGTGGAAGATGATATCCCCATTTTTTGGGCAAAATGAGAATTTCAGAATTCCAATTCCATTTTTTTCCATGGACCCAAACATGGAATTTGGCATTATCCAAAATTAGATAATGCCAATTCCAGTCCAATTCCTGCTGCCAAACGGGCCCTAGGAAGAAAAAATGACACTTTGGAACCAGAATGAAAAAGAGCACTGTAGTTTCTCTCCCTCATAAATTCAAGTTCCCTAGTATGTAAATAAAGAGGATATGTAAAGACAAAAAGGAAATGTACTTGTAAAATGTAAAATGTAATCTCCCTAGTATACTTGTAATATTCTAAACTTTAGGGTCCTTTTGGGTGCTGGAATACCAAATGCTGGATATTGTCAATTTTGGAAGATGTTGCAATTCTGGAAGATATATATCATGGAAATGATTTTCAGAATATGCGCTGGACCTGTTTGGTTCACCCAGAAGATGACTGGGAAGATGCATTTGGGTGCCACAATCTGGAATTGGAATATACTCTCAATAAGGGTTTACTTTATTATTTAACTTCTTTGTATATATAGTTAATTTATAAATTTTTGAAAAATGTAATTATGTTTTTGACATTTTATAGGAGTTATTTAATATTTATTTTATTTTTCTATGACCACTAAAAACAAACAAATTTTTTAATTTGTTTATTTTATAATATTTTCAAATAAAATTATGTTTATAAGTTTTTTATAATTTTAACATTTTGTATAACTTTTTTTTAATATTTTTATATTTTATAAAATAAAAAAATCTTCAAAATACATAGGTCGTCATTATAAACAAGCCATCTCTTTTATTAATTATTTTTTTTCAAAATGTTGCCTACAACCCAGCTCACTAGGGGCACCGGTAGGAAATAGCCGGGTGGAGAAAACCTCTAGTCTAGCCCAAAAAGGAAAACTTGATAAGGTTACAAATAAATGGATGAGGCATTCCTCATTACATAATGCAGATATGAAATTACAACCAAATGAATGAGGCATTCTTCATTTAGATAATGTAGATACAGTGTTAAAAAGTTTATAGTCTAATCAGTCAATTTATAATTAGATGAGTCTTTGACGCTCTTTCATGCCCGAACTCTCATTTTTTGTCTATGGACCCTGCATAGAGCATACCACTACTTTGCGCTTTTGTTAGTACCACAATTTTTGTAATATTTTAATGAAAAAAACATATAAATTGTAACCCCTAATGAAGTACATTCAACTCCTAGCTTTTGTATGAGTTTAAAAAAAAAACTTATCAATTATATTGCCTTCATTAGCCTCCTTGGATTCTTACTTGAATGAATGATGCTTGTCCGGATCAATACACGACCAATTAAATAAATTCATACATGATGTATCTATTAACCTCAAAATTTCTCTACAAACCTGGGTTAGAATTCTACAAAGCAATGTTCAGTAAGAACATTAACCAAGAAAACACTATATACGTTAAATCATGTGAGTGACAGTAGATTGAGGCTCACCTGAGCCACAAACATGAAAGGAAGAAGAATTATTGTTAAAAAGACGTAAACCATATATATGCGCATTTCAAGCAAAGAGAAGTTACACCATATCCATACTAAATAAATTTAGCAAGTTACAACATCAAAATAGTAACTGACTAATTTCTAACCTCATCTCCGCATATGGTCGTAGCAAAGATATGCGATTACAATACAAAGAAGGCATTGTAAAAATACAATTTCAGCATTTTCCCTATCCTGACACGATTTGCACTCAAATCCTTCATCACGGATAAGTGGAGATGGGCATATAGATGTAGATGGGTTGTCATCGACCCATCTAAAGTATCCACAACCATTATTTCTCTGTGATACCCAATCTACATTACTTATTATTATATAATGAATAGTATTTACTTTACAAACATAAAATATATACTTATTAGCAACCTTTTATCTATTTGGGCAACACCAAAATTTTTGTCCAGGGTTGCTCTGTGTCCGTGAAGTCTTCAACACGCACTACCCACCACCACATTGATAGTTTGGCACATTCACAAGAGCCATCAACCCTATATCAATAATGCATCGCACCATCTTTGCTACATTTAATTACATAAATATTATAACATATAATCATAGGATCATAATAAAGTGCATAGCAGAAATCTTGCAACACACACACACATATCATTTAGGTCATGTGCTGGTGTATGGTGATGCATGCTATATTGGTATGAAGTTTATGTACCAGTTGCTGTGTAAGTTTTTTGAGTAAGCTGAGATAAGATTGTAATGAGATATGGTCCAACATGCAGCAAAATTTATATAGTAAGCTAAGATAAGTGATTCATTATTTTTCTGATGGTACCTTAACATTGTTGATTTATGAAGGCATCAAGGTGTCATCTTTCTTGATTACTATAGTTATGGAGTTTTCAATGCAACCATGCACATTCATAAGAAAATAATATATTGAAATTTCAATGTAGGTGACCATTTCATGTTTATGTTACTTCACTCCAACATGCTATAATTATGAATTTTTGATCATATGTAAAAGTCTTCCTTATTGTCTTTTAGTCTTTTGCGTTTAAAATAGTTCTTTTGGAGCAGTCTAAAAATATTGTCTGAATGGATGAAGAAAAACATGCCAACATCCATTTGTTTTAGAAATTAAGGATCAAAATATAGTTATCTTGGAGTTGTTTTAGGATGAGAAAGATGTATTGCTTTGGAAATGAAGATTGCTTGCAACCATTCCTACTACATCCATCCTTCAATATTTACAGATAAGCTATGAAAGTGGGTGGCTGGATGAATGTGTTGAGTGTGTTTGTGTAGGGGATTACCTGTGTTTTTGCAATGTGGAAGGTACAAAATCTCCAAAGATAGCTACATATAATTTAAGACAAGGGTTTTGGCAATGTCTTCCATACATTTCAGGCACAAACTCCTCTAGGATGATGTCCTTTGAACCTAACCTTAAAGTATAATTATATTACATTTTTATTTGAATTCATGATGAAATTGTAGCTATTCTATTTCTGCAGAGACGTGGTCTACAGTTATATATAGTTGTAAAAAGAAAAAAATGTAGAACGTTTTTTATGAGTTCATGGAGTTACAAAAATGGTGCGAATGTGTATTTATTTTTGATTGGTAGAGGACCTATATTAATTTCAGATTTATGATGAACTTTTGTGTTGAGAACAACTCATTGAAATTTAAAAAATCTTTGGTGATTAGCAATTAGTATTTGTAAAGTTGAAACAATCTTTAGCTTTAAATCTATTAATTTTTAGTTCCAAAACAAAGTCGAAGGAAGAACATGGTCTCCCAAATCTGAGATGTCTTATAGTTGAGCGTTGTCATTCTCTCTTCAATTTCACCCTGAACCAGTCTGTATAGGTTGCATGTTCCTCCTTTATGTTGTGAAAAACAACAAGACTCAAATTCCTGGTCACCATTTTCAAGCTACAGTCTGAAATGAGAAGCCCACATCCATTCATTTTCACAGCCAATGCTCTTCAAAAGAAAGATTGATGTGGTCCAACTTGATGTCCCAATTGTCCAAATATTGAACACTTAGAACATCATTCATCTCTCTTCCAATGTCATAATGTCATGCCATTTCAAATATGGAATTACCTCAACCGTCTCTATAACAACCACCTAATAAGAAATGTGCCAAGGACGTTTTTATGAACTGAATTTTAGTTCAATGATCACAATTTTACATTGAGATGGAATTTGATTATGGATTCAATCATGTAAGAAATAATGGTTAAAAATTATTACACAATTGAATACAAAAACTTTGGCATATGGAATTTGATTCTAGACCCATGCAAGTGGGGTGTTGAAAGTGACCCATCAATATAGGATATAGTTGAGTTGGTTGAGGTTAGAGCTATGCGTTGAGTGCCCAATGGTAGTACTGCAGTGACCAGACATCAAGAATAATGGAGACTGAGAAGATTAGAAAAGATAAATAATAAGTATCACGTGTGAGGTAATGATTCCTAAGGTTTGAGTCATTCAAATTAAGCATGATTTGTAAACATGGCCAACACAAGTGTGCTTAAGCTCAGTGTCTTTCCTCATATACCTAAGTTTTTGTACTTGTCTCTCAGAAGTGTTGCCAAAACAATTTAATACAACTCCCAAATTTTGTTCTCAAAGCCTTAGATTTATGATCTATCACACCCTGTAAACAAAAACTTCATAAACTTCATACCAATACTTTATCCATCACCACACACCTACACATAACCATTGATGACATGTAACTGATTGAATGTTTGATAATGTTAAGTTGAAAGATAATGCAGGTCATTAAATCAGTTAATGGACTGTATTGTCATTGATGTCAACTTGATCTATCATCTGTACGATCATGTACATAATGTCAAAGACTTTAGAGAACCAAAGGAACCAAAGTTATGCTTTCAGCAATACATAAAAGTCAAGTATTCACTAAGTGATAAACAACACCGATGGAGTGCACACCGATGGACAGAGAAAAGAAGAATAGTCACAGTGATACTTGATGATCAGAAGCATAGTGTTGCCTGACAAAGAAAAATTATAGAATTCCCGATGAGCAAAGTCAGAAGGTTGCCCAACGATCAAAGATATAGAGTTGCCCGACGAGTAAAATTCCAATGATGCTTGATAGACGGAGATCACGAAGCTAACTGGAGTCTCACCGACAGATCATTCAATTATCACCGACGACTAATTGCAGTGGTGACTGATAGAACCGAGAGTTCAGAAAATGACAAAATATCTAGCTGGCAGAGCTAAAAATAGACTTAATTGGTTGTCTAATTTGTTTTATTCAACCAAAGATAAGTGATTGATTTAAATTTGATTTGTACAGTTGGCAAGAAGATATCTACAAGACAAATTAGGAGTTATGTTTTAAATCTAATTGGCTGGATTATTTATCATGCCAAGAATTGAGAATCAAGAAATAATAAATATTATGTCTATATAGAAGACAAGCTTAATTCATTTATGAATGGGATTAAGGGGAGTGAATAGAAAGAGGATGCTAAAGAGAAACTGACGAAGAACAACTTCATGCAGTGCTGATCAAACAAAATGAAGGAAGAGCTAAGGAATTCTGCAGACACCGAGGAACAGTGAGCACAGCATCACAGAGCAGAAAGTATGGAGCACAATGATTGATTTGATACATTGGTCAG
The DNA here is from genome assembly GCA_018584345.1 of Thuja plicata. Taxonomy (NCBI): domain Eukaryota; kingdom Viridiplantae; phylum Streptophyta; class Pinopsida; order Cupressales; family Cupressaceae; genus Thuja; species Thuja plicata. Next base: position 190,085 of record MU223346.1, on the reverse strand, counting down.
AGAGGTAATGTACTTAAATAGATCTCAAAATATGCAATTCAAGTTGCAATATGAATAGGTCATAGTGTTTCAGTTTAACCATTGAAGTATCAAGTCTCTTAACCGAGCAGGACTTAACAATCTTCTATATATTGAGGTACATCTCAAGGAGTGCCAAAAATGTTGATTCATGAAAGTAGCATTGGACTTTCCCGATACCTATTGACAGTCTAAGAAGGAGGTTGATTCAACGATGGTAGCAATAGATTCCTGATACTAAGTGACAACCTCTATGTATAAAATCCTCTAACAAGGTCGCACTTAACAGTGTGTTTGTAACCTTTAACAGGGTTGGCTCCTAACAGGGCTCACTTCAGAATAGTGAAAATTTGGGGTATCGATCCCAGTGGTTTTTCCCTTAACAGGGTTTCCACGTTAAAATTCATGTGTTATGTGTGTATGATTCATTTCTTTACTGTCTTGCATCTTACATAGCTAACTCTAGATTGATCGGTATACTCTTCTTATTTACTAAGTTTCGGTAAATAGTTATACTACTTATCGGTAATCAAGAAAGAATAAGGATTGAAAGAGAAAACTGACAGATAGTTAATTATTATTAGTATTTCAAGGCATGCATCTTGTAGGGACATAATAATCTGAGATTTATTGATTGGTGGTTAAGTTTGAAGGATAAATTTTTGAGTCCACTGATTCACCCCCCCCTTCTCAGTTATTACTAACAACTGGTATCAGAGCTTGTGTGCTTAGAAAGGAAGGTTTCAAGACCTAAGTCAAGATCACAAGATGAACAGACAAAATGTGCCCAAGTTGAACAAAGACAACTTTGCTTCATGGCAAAGCAGGATAAGACTCCACTTATCAGGTATTGGTAATGATGTTACTCAATTCCTAGATACTAAATATGTGCTTCTCATAGGAGTATTAATAGTAGATCAATTAAGAGAGAAGCATGAGCACAACTGCATGGTCATAGAGATTTTTTCCTCACTCTCTGATGCTGAATTTGAAGATGTCAAAGATTGCAAAACTGCAAAGAAGATGTGGGACAAACTGAAGCTTGTACATGGAGGTGATACAAATGTTCTGAGAGCCAAGGCATAAAGCCTTAGAGGAAAGTTTGATGATCTCAGAATGAAATAAGGAGAAAACATCACATAGTACAACACAAGAATCAAAGGATTCAATGCTATACGAGGAGTTGGAGGCACACTTGAAGAGGAGAGAGTGGTAAGTAAAATATTAAGAACCTTACTGCCTATATATGTTATTAGAGTTTTTTCCATTCAAGAAATGAGAGCAGTAGCAAACAATACAGTTACTCTTGATAGCTTAATTGGAAGACTGGTTTCATTTGAGAATAACTTTTATAATAGTGTCTTACCAAACTTAGAGTTTGCATTTAAATTTTCTACGAGAATAAGCAAATCAAGTCATATACACACATCTAGAAGAGATAGTAAAAGTGAAAGTGAAGAAGAAGATCTAGATAAAATAGAAGCACTTATGGGTAGAAGAATACAGAGAGGCAAAGGTAATTACAAAGGCAAGTTACTACTTGTATGCTTTAATTGTAAAGAGATAGGACACTTTGCTGCAAGATGTCCTAACAGAAGAAAAGATGATAGAGTTAATGAAAGATATTTTGAGAAGAAATATGACAGATGTGATAACAAAGATTAAAAGAGTTACCGACAATCAGAAAGAAGAGATACCTGAGACTACAAGGACAAAGGCAAGAAAGACAGCTACCTAGCTGCTTGCAAATATGAAGATACTGGCACCAAACCTAATGAAGACATCGAGATGGTGTTTGTGGCTATGAAGGATGATTCATATGAAGATGAAAGGTATGTAGAAAATGCACTCATATCTAAGGTTAGCAAGAATTAGATCTGGATTATAGATAGTGGCTGCACTCACCACATGACCAGTGACAAGGAAAAGTTTAACACTTTTGAGTATTATAATGGTGGTACAGTAAGAATGGGTAATGATACACCTTGTCTAGTTGAAGGTAAAGGAACTATAATGTTGAATGACATGATTAAATATGAAAATGATTATTGGGTAAAAGGATTGAATTATAATCTGTTGAGTGTTTCTTAGCTGAATAATTCAGGTCACAGAGTAACATTTGAGAATAAGAAGGCAAAGATCTTCAATGAATCAGGAAGATTGATTGGTACCAGTGATCAGACAAAAGGTAACTTATTATATCTGAATGATACTAATACCACTTGCTTAATGACTAGAAATGAAGACATATGGTCATGGCACAAAACATTGTGTCATGTGAATTTTGACAACATGATGAAAATAAGCAGATTGAGAAATGTAAGAGGCTAACCGATGATGTCAAAGCCCGACAACATCATGTGCAAGAATTGTCAAAAAGGTAAGATGACAAAGTCTAGTTTCAAAATTAAAACCCATACATCTGATGATATTCTAGAATTAGTCCATACTGATCTATGTGGACCATTAAGGACAAAGAGTTATTATGGAGATAGATATTTTATTCTCTTTGTTGATGATTACTTTAGAATGATGACAATTATATTTATAAAAGATAAATCTAAAGAATTCAAGATGTTTAAATAGTATAAGGCTATGGTATAAAAAAAAAGTGGTAAGGATTTGAAATGTTTGACATCAGATAGAGGAGGAGAGTTTATATCAGATGAACTCACTAATTTCTACAATGAGCATGGTATAAAAAGATAGGTTTCTGCACCAAGAATACCACAGCAAAATGGGATTGCTAAGAGAAGGAACAGGTCCATAGTTGATGGTGCTAGAACACTGATGATAGAGAAAGGTATCACCCAAATCTTCTAGAGGTAAGCTATCAGTACTGCTATCTACACATTAAACATAGTATAATTGAAGAAGACACCCTATGAGCTATGTTATGGTAAAATACCCAATGTAAGTTACTTCAAAATATTTGGTTGTCAATGTTATATCTTAAAGGATGATCGAAATGGAAAGCTTGATGCCAAGAGTGATGAAGGTATCTTTCTAGGGTATTCCACCAAAAGTAAGGGTTATAAATGTCTTATTAAGGCCTCTAACAAAATTGTTGAAAGTGAAAATGTGAAGATAGATGAATTTGTAGAAAAGAATGAGTTGGAAAGCACAAAAGAACCAAAGGACTACAACAAGTTTGTATACTGTGAAGAACCTAACACTCTACCCGAGCAACAATGCTTAATTCCAGAGCAACAAGATGTTGTAACTGACAGTTAGGCTACAAATACTGACGGTTAGGATAATGATCAAAATAATGTGCAAGGTGATGAAGAATAGAATGAAGAAAAAAATGATGATCAAACTCATAGACAAAGAGTTGTACCTATACTTTCTAGATATGTAAGAAGGAACCATCTAGAGATCCTGATTATAGGAGATAAGAAAGCTGGTACAAGAACAAGAAGTAAGTCTCTAAACACAAGTTGTTTAAATTGTGAGTTTGAGCCAAAATCTGTCAATGTTGCTCTTAATAATAAAGAATGGATAATTGCTATGAATGATGAGATTGAGCAGATTGAGAAGAACAAGACATGGTCACTTGTGCCAAGACTAGATGACAAGAATGTCATCGGTACTAAATGGATATTCAAGAACAAACTGAATGAGAATGGAGAAGTCACAAGAAACAAATCAAGAATAGTATGCAAGGGGTATACACAAGAGGAAGGTATTGACTATGGAGAGACCTTTGCACCCGTTGCTAGGCTAGAAGGTGTAAGAATACTACTTTCTTATGCTACATTCAAAGGATTCAAGGTATACCAGATGGATGTCAAGTCGACATTCCTAAATGGAATACTTGAAGAAGATGTATACATTGAGCAACCAGAAGGGTTTGTAGATCCAGACAAGAGAAACATGGTATGCAAAATTTATAAAGCCTTGTATGGATTGAAACAAGCTCCTAAAGCCTGGTATGAATTTTCCTATCTTATAAGTATTGGATTTGTAAGGACTAGCGAAAATAGTAATCTTTATTTGAAGGAAGATAATGATGCTAACACTTTGATTGCTGAAATATTTGTTGATGACATCATATTTGGAGGCAATGATATGCTATGCAAATCATTTGCTAATGAGATAACAAAAGAGTTTGAGATGTCTATGTTTGGAGAGATCAAGTTCTTTCTTGGTCTATAGATCATACTAGATGTAAGTTGACAAAGGAGGACAAGACATCAGAGGTAAATCAGAATTTGTACAGATCAATAATTGGAAAAATCATGTATGTTGTACACACTAGACCAGATATTGCACATACAGTAGGAATTGTTGCTAGATTTTCTACTAGCCCCAGGGAATCACATATGACTTCTGTGAAAAGAATTTTAAGATATCTAAAGAATATCAATGAATATGGCTTATGGTATAGAAGAGAAGGCAAATTTGAACTTAAGGTGTTTACCGATGCTGATTGGGCTAGAAATCTTGATGACCGAAAGAGAACAACTGGAGGAGCATTCTTAATGGGTGATAGACTTGTCACATGGATTAGAAAAAAGCAAGGATGCATCTCTCAGTCTATAGCAGAAGCAGAGTATGTTGCTTCTACTACAAATTTCTCAAATATTGCATGGATCAAACAGTTACTGGAAGGTATGCATATGAAGATCCTAGAGCCAGTAATTATCTATTGTGATAACACCAGTGTAATAAACATTTCCAAGAATCCAGTCATGTATGCTAAGACTAAACACATTGCAATCAAGTATCATTATTTAAGAGAAAAAGTTCAAGCAAAGGAGGTGACACTTGAGTATGTGCAATCCAAAGAACAATTAGCTGATATCTTCACCAAGCCAGTGCCCAAGGATACATTTGAATACTTGAGAAAGAGAGTAGAGGTCAAACCCTTGTCTACCAGTCAGTAAAATGACTAAAAGGCTGCATCAGCCTACATATTATCAAAATATCATTAATGTTGATGCAAGCAAAGAGATGAACTTCAAGGCTATATCTATATACAGACAGGTATATATCAGCACCGAGCACCAGAGCATATTGTTGTATTGCTGATGGATAAGGGAAATTCAAGAAATATATTATGGATGGAAAGAAATGATTGTTTGACATTAATGTCAGATATTTGTGAATATATTTGTTTGGAATTATTGTCAAAGGGAGAGAGAGATTATCCATATTATCACATCCTTTTATAAAAGGAGAGAGATTATCCATTATCACATTACTCCAGTAGGGAGAGATTATATCCTTAGGGAGAGAAATTTTATGGAAAGATTATACAAAGCGAGAGTTGCTGACAGAAGAAAAGACATCAAAAGAGAAGAATAGTCAAAGGAGAGAAATTGACACAAGGAGAGAACACAACACATCAGAAGATAGAGAGCTACAAGAATCAAATCTAAGCTAAAAATAGAGCTTACTGATGGTCATACATTTATCGGTTAACAGAACAAAAGATTGGTAGTTTGATGAATCTTAAATGTTGTATTTCATATTGTATTAGAAATAGTATAGTGTGATAATATAGTATGTTGCCATCAATGCCAAAGGGAGAGATTGATGACATGTAACTGATTGAATGTTTGATAATGTACAGTTGAAAGATAATGTAGGTCATTAAATTAGTTAATAGAATGTATTTTTATTGATGTCAACTTGATATCATCTATACGGTCATGTACATAATGCCAAAGACTTCAGAGAACCAAATTTATTCTTTCATAAATACATAAAAATCAAGTATTCACTAAGTAACAAATAACACCAATGGAGTGCACACCGATAGATAGAGAAAAGAAGAATAGTCACAGTGATACCCGATGATCAGTAGCATAGTGTTTCCCAATGAAGCAAAACGATAGAATTCCTGATGAGAAAATTCAAAACGTTGCCTGACGACCAAAGATACAGAGTTGCCCGACGAGTAAAATTCCAATGATGCCCGACAGATAGAGATCATGAAGCTAACTGGAGTCTCACTGATGAATCAGTCAGTTATCATCGATGACTAACTATAGTGGTGACCGACATAACCGAGAGTTCATAAAGGGACAAAATATCTAGCTGGCAGCGCTAAAAGTAGATTTAAATGGTTGTCTACTTTATTTTATTCGACCAGAGATAAGTGATTGATTTAAAGTTGATTTTTATAGTTGGTAAGAAGATATCTACAAGACAAATCAGGAGTTATGCTTTAAATCTAATTGGTTGGATTGTTTATCATGCCAATAATCAAGAATCAAGAAATAATGAATATTATGTCTATATAAGAGACAAGCTTAATTCATTTACGAATGTGATTAAGGGGAGTTAATAGAAAGAGGATGCTGAAAATAAATTGATGAAGAACAACTTCATGCAGTGCTGATCAAACAAGCTGAAGGAAGAGCTAAGAAATTCTGTAGACACTGATGAACAGTGAGCACAACATCACAGAGCAGAAAGTATGAAGCACAAGGATTGATTTGATACATTGGTTAGAGAGGTAATGTACTTAAATAGATCTAAAAATCTTCAATTCAAGTTGCAATATGAATAGGTCATAGTGTTTTAGTTTAACCATTGAAGCATCAAGTCTCTTAACTGAGCAGGACTTAACAGTCTTCTATATATTAAGGTACATCTCAAGGAGTGCCAAAAAGGTTGATTCATGAAAGTAGCATTGGACTTTTCCGATACCTATTGATAGTCTAAGAAGGAGGCTGATTCAAGGATGGTAGGAATAGATGTCTGATACTAATTGATAACCTCTATGTATGAAATCCTCTAACAAGGTTGCACTTAACAGTGTGTTTGTAACCTTTATCAGGGTTGGGTCCTAACATGGCTCACTTCAGAAGAGTGAAAATTTTGGGTGTCGGTCCCATTGGCTTTTCCCTTAATAGGGTTTCCACGTTAAAATTCATGTGTTATGTGTGTATGATTCATTTATTTACTGTCTTTCACCTCACATAGCTAACACTTGATTGATCGGTATACTCTGCTTATTTACTAAGTTTTGGTAAATAGTTATACTGCTTATCGGTAATTAAGAAAGAATAAGGATTGACAGAGAAAACTGACAGACAGTTAATCATTATTAGTATTTCAAGGCATGCATCTTGTAGGGACATAATAATCTGAGATTTATTGATTGGTGGTTAAGTTTGAAGGATAAATTTTTGAGGCCACTGATTCACCACCCCCCTCTCAGTTATTACTATTAGACCATGAACACAAGGAAAGTAAAATTTAGTCTACTATCTCAAATAATTTCACCAAACTAGATCTGTATCAATGGGGAAAAATTTCAAAACTTGTGCAATCAAGATATGAAATAAATTACAAAATAACATTTAGTGGCAAAGAAAAACCAACCAGCATATCATCATAACAAGAATAGAGAACAAAGAACATAAATGAATAGCTACATTCAAAAATTAGCAATGCTGGTAAAAAGAAGAGAGAACATATTTGAATAGCTACATTCAAAAATAGAGTATGTACATTTTGATATGAATACAGGTCTCCTCACAAGTAGAGTACAAAAAAAGAGATGGAAGTCAATGTTATACACTAAATTTGCGCCTCTGATCTCAAGCTCTCTTGGTCTTGATAATCTAGTATAACATGGGAATCATCTCAAGGTTGTGGGACCTTATGCTAACCGAGATGAGACCTCCAGGTTCTAGGCTGGTTCCTCTTGGATAATCACCTTAATTTGCTTCTTAAACAGGAAAGTAAATCTTTTGAGGGAAAGGGATAGAAGGATTGCATTGAAGGGAAATGACTGAAAGCAAACTACCTACTAGGTGATGCACCGAAATTAGGGCTTGGATCTCAGTATAGAGGAATGAAA
>MU223346.1:164278-176544 GCA_018584345.1 Thuja plicata | reverse complement strand
TTACAAAATTCCAACTCCCGAGCACTAAGGCTCTCAAAAAACTTTTTATACTCCCATGCACGCAGGCAGGAGTCTCAGAAAACCTAACTAGGGTTACAGATCTACAATGTACTCATTGACCCTAGGAAAAAAATCTAATCTGGCCATAAATGTGCACCAAGAATGAATCGATCAGATCATATTTGATTTCCTTCTTTGCACCCATCCCTGTACTTGATCATGCCCGTAGACACGCAATCTGAAATCATGAGCTATACTCTGTAACTAAGTCTCTCTGTCATGAATGTTCACCAACTGATCACAATCCCCCAGGACAGGAAGTGACCCTTGACGGCCGCCGCTCAAATTCTCATCAATGAGCCATCGATCATGACCCTGTCCTTCTGCCAACTGCACCTGGAGGGCAATAACTTCGTGATTGACTCTGTATCTCCCCTCCACATCTCTGAATCTTCTATTTCTCCACCGATGTCGAACAAATCTAAATCTGGGATCAACAGACTCTCTGTGCATGGTCTCTCTGCAAATGAAACCCTTCTGATCACCCCTGGAACACGAGCACGGAGGAACCATGGCTGCCGAGCATTCTTCCCTGTCATCTTGCCACCATTTTTTCAAATTCGAAGTCCAGCGACAACGAGACCAACAGCTAGTCTCCTTGTCGCGAGCATCAGCTCTTTACCATGGTAAAATCTCACGACCTGGCGACAAAGCACTTTTTAACCTCTGTTTAACTTGAGCCAGATCCAGCGACATCCCGACTGTGTGAAATCGAAGTCGCGCGGCATTTTTCTTAACTCAGCTTTCTTCCCGCGACCATGCGCCTAACTGCCACCTTTAACCGTCGCGGTCTGTCGCCTGATCGCCAGATGCTAACCCTTCGTCTCAAGACCATGTGACAACAGCAAGTCGCCAAGTCGGGAGAAACAAGCACCGAGCCCCTTGACTTTTCAAACAGTTACACGTGTCCCCTTAATCCTTCTAGCGACATCCCGACTGACCCTTGTCACTGAGTCGGGAGTACTTTCTCTGTAGGGCACTTGATCACCCGATCACGTGTCCACCGTTAGATCCTTTGAGCTTTGCATCGGACGGCTGGCATTTAATCACTATAAAACTAAAGGTACCCTTAAATTATCCAGCGATCACACGACTGAGGGTAAAGATACCAAGTCTCGAAGTCGCGTGACCCATTTCTTCCGTCTGGCGATCACCCGACTGAGGACCCACATCCACCTGCCATATGCCACCTGTCACACAGCCACTGGTCCATCTGTTTGCATTGGGGAAGCTGAGTCATCATGTTGTTCTAGTGACAAGGCAACCAAAGAGCAAATTTACTAACATCAAACAGCTAGTCGTGAGGTCGGGAGTGTTATCTCCTAACTGCCATTTTATCACGAGACCACGCGACTGAGAAAAAGCTTAACTGTTTGTCACAGCTGGATCAAGCGATCATGCGACATGAAGTAGGCACAATGTCGGGAGACATTTCTTTGACTTGCCATTTCTTCATGCGATCAAGCGACTGAGGGCGGGCCCCATTCTTTATGTGACTTGTAACATAGATCTGGCGACCTCGTGACCAAAGGACAACGCTAAGTCGGAAGACGCAGAGGGAATATTCCAAGATGTTAAGAGACTACGTGACAAAGCAAAAAGCAAAGTCGGGAGATAAAAGGGAATATTCACTGGGCTGAAGCGATCAAGCGACTTAGAAATCAAGCACATGCTCTAAGTGATTGGAAAAAGTAACTTTGAAACATAACGTGCCAAGGCTTAGGGATTTTTCCTGTTCATTTGCATGAAAGACTTAGGGTTTAGGGGTTTTAAACAGAGCCAAGACCTGGGAACCATGACAGAGAAATGCCAGACAGGGCAGATCAGGCCAATTTGCACAGAAAATGGAAAATTTGGGTAACAGTCAACATTAAGTAATACTTTATAGAAAGGGCCATCATACATATTTAGTAACATCATACAAATTTTTAGTGAAGAATCACAAGTTATAATTCAAGAAACATGGATCAAATAAACATAGAATTGTATCAAAAGATTTTGCATCCTAACTAGAGTCCTCCAAAATTCCATGTAATGTATGTGACTCTCTCCCCTTCATTCATTCTCAAGAACCCTCTAGCTCTTGCAAGTTCAAGGGAAAATGGTCATATGCATCAATCATAGTACCTTGGGTAAGATCAGGGATGGAGTTTAGTGCATTATACACATTAGCTTCATTATTTTGCAAAGCAAAGTTATCTATTTTCAGAGGCTCTCTAAGGCCTGCACCCAGTTCTTTGATCACTTCACAAATTTCATCCATGGAACCTACCATGCTTCCCTTCTTCCTCTTTGGCCTCCTTGACGATGATGTTGAAGGGTTCTCTCTGCCACTTGCACCAGATTGGTTTGATGTAGGTGTATCAATACCATCATCAACCAAATCAGTAGCAGTTTGAAAATATGCAATATCGATACAATGATAAGTGACATCTTCCTCATCATTGAGATCGACGACCTTGTCCATAAGGTACCCTTCTTCTGTCTCTTGCATTGTTTCCGTTGACGACCTCACCATTTAGCTTGTATGTTGACATCTACAGTGACTGGTATATAGGATCCATCAATTGCTCCCACACAATCCTATAGTCAGAAAGTTCATATGCGATAATATGATTACAACTCGATCAAAGAAAATTGAACCACTAGGAGATATACCTTGAAGTATGGATCAAAATAGTTCTTCCCACTGATTTTCAGAGGAGTGTTTGGACAAGGGAGTATAAATTAATCTGTATGGAGCCCTAAGATAGCCCTCAAGACCTTGTGGAAGTATCGGCTTACTGTCTCTCTGGAGTGCCCAAAGTTATGGGCAATCTTACAATTCCTCAAACTGTGGCTAACCATATGGAGGAACATAACTAATTGTTCTTCTAACTTGAGGTTTTTTGTATCTCTGATGCTTCCTTTTTGCCTTAAAATATTGGCTAGATGAAAGAAGGCTCATCTACTCATGCGTATTTGGTCAAAGCAATCTATCTCATTGGAGTCGATAATACGCTTATAAAAAGGAATTACATCTCTTTTGTGCTTACGCTTTTTTCCACTACCTTCTTTTGCATACAATGCTATGGTTGCGGCAAGGGTAGATAGAACAACTAAAACAATAGGAATGACTCTTCTCCTCTTGATAATCTCTCCTTGAAATTTATATCACCGATAAGATCCATCAATTACCTTTAAACATACCAGCAAACCAATCAACAAACAACATAGGAGAGGAACATAATGGAGAGTCCATATAAAAACACCCAAGTATAATGAAAGAACCAATATAATGAGGGTTCAAATACACTTTTCTATTTTACAATGAGGGTATTTCCTTTGTTCTTGAGGCACAGTGGCCAAAATGTATTACATTTTTTTTATTGCATGTCTAGTCCAACCAGTTGAGAATAAATGTTTGGATTAAGTGGGAGGACAATAAGAAAAAAATTAATTTAGTTCATCAATTTCTAAATTTTTTAATACCTACAGAAGTGTCATCTAGCTTGTAATTGATCTTCAGGAAACCTTTCAGCTTTGATCGATCATAGTGATCTGTATTTGTTAAGTTATCTAAGCATTCAAGGGTATGTCTGCAACAATTGAAAAGAGTTTTGGAGAAAGAGAGAGAAAGAATTAAAAGAACCAAACTGTATTACCTGTTGTAATTGACCATAGTAGGTATTTGATACACAAGAGTACTTTAAATCACAATAGCTAATCAAGATTGGAAAAAGAACATAAGAAATGAAACATAAAAGTGTAAAGGGAATTCTCTATCTTTGGAGATATCTCAAACATGCCATGAGGAGTATGGAAATGATCAATAATTTTCTTGTTTCTAGTTGTTTGAGCCCCTACAATTCTAGTTGGAAGCATCTTGTTGGAGGAAAGTGATCACAAGGTCCAATCCTTCCTATCAAATTATAGGTTATTGGAAGACTTAACTGATTCATATAGTCTAAGAAAAAAAAATGATGAGATTGTGCCTTTAAAAATCCACAGAAAGCGATGTAACACAATAGGAAAAATAAAAGAAGATCTTGTCTTTAAGACTATACTCTTAATAGGGTCAAGTCCTAGCTTGATCGACTAAAAGTATCCTAACAAGTGGTCATGAAATTTAATCCCAATCTAAATGATATTGGAGGAGGTATCATGCTAGTGTCATGATCATGTTAGCGATTGGTCACGAGATCCAATGCCCATCTAAAAAATATTGGAGAATGCATTTCATGTTAGAAAATGGATGAGGTCTAATCCTCATCTATGATATTGGATGATGTATCAAGTCTGTATCACAATTATATTAGCAAACTTGGTTATGACCTATCCAATCCCCTTAGTGAGTTTTCACAAGGTACAATCACCATCTAAATGATATTAGAGGATGTATCACACAAGTATCACAAACATGTTAGCAGGTGGTCACGAGCTCTCATCCTCATCTATGATATTAGATGATGTATCAAGTCTGTATCACAATCATATTAGCAAGTGGTTATGACCTATCCAATCCCCATCTAAATGAATGTTAGCGAGTTGTCACAAGGTACAATAACCATCTAAATGATATTAGAGGATGTATCACACAAGCATCACAATCATGCTAGTAGGTAGTCACAAGGTCCAATGCTTTCAACAAGATAGTTGTTGATCACTTTCCTGCAACAAGATGCTTTCAACTAGAAACAAGATTTTATTATAGTGTGAACATTAATTTCAAGATGTTGCTAAAGAACAAACTAAGTGCCAAAAGCATGAGTGATTCATATCTAATAAATTTCATGTATATAAGTGGAGCTTGATGTCTTATATGTTCTTGGTTTATCTAAGAATCCACTTTCAGTGTCAGCCATGATAATAAATCTCAAGTGTGGGTTTGATGATCAACAACTACTAGTCATTATAATAGATCATTGCTAGGATCTTGGTTGAATATTAAAGGTAAGAAAGAGGGTATACAGTAGCTAGGATGTGAATGATAATCAATTTATTTCACTTACCCAGTGTGAGCAAGTTAAGAGCATACGGTAGTTGGGGTGTGAACAATAAGCAATTCATTTCACTTTTTGGTGGTAAGCTGCACAGTATATAGGTTATTCCAGAGAGTCAAAGAAAATTGGTGGTGCAATAAATAGCGTTAGTTAATGATAATGCAGGAAACAAACCGTAGTTGCCTCTCTCACATTTTTTAGGCAAATTTTGTCCACACATGCTTAGAAGAGAAATAGTTCATCAAACAGTGTGTAGTTTATAAGAATGTAATCAACAACTATATGTGGGTAGGAAGAGACAATAGGTGATTACAATATGAACATTAAATAATTACTGAAGATCATCATGATGCAGAAAACAAAATGTAATGGTCTCTCACAATTTATACACAAAGAGTGTTTATATATGTATATAAATAATCTTTACTTGGTTCTGTTTCTTACAGCAAGATGATCTTCAATGTTAGAACTTTAAATAAACATATTATGAATACGAAGGGACAATCAGTTGGTGTAATAATTTTTTTAAATAAATATTGAAGATCATCTTGATGCAAGAAACAAATTGCAATCACCTCTCACAAATTTTTTTCAAAGATTCTGTTTTTCTCTCTCTATAGTTTGTTTCCTTCAGCATGATGCATATATCTGCTTTCTTTCATCAAACAGTGGGCGTTTAATGTATCCATCAACAATATACAAGTATGAATTAGTTAGTGCAATAAAAGTTTTGAATAAATATCGACTGTGCAACTTGTTTCCTGCATCATGATGATCTTAAATTATGTTAATTTAAATTTTAATTACGCTCACAATTGTCTTCATGCTCGTTTATTGTTGATGGCTACATTTTTATAACCAACCATTGTTTGGTAAACTACTTCCTTTTTGAAAGAATATTTAGACAATAGCCACAGACTTTCTTGAGGTTAGTTAGACTTTGCACATTACAACATTCTCGTGTATTGATGAAACTTGCTTTGCTTAGGCACACGTTGTAGGTTTAATTGACTATTATGTCTTATATATACATATATAATTTTAGGTTGTTTTAGGTCTTTAATATTGAGTTGATTGGGCAACATTATGCTAGCTATTGTTGGACTCCCTATTATTTTTAGGTCATCAGTTATTATAAATGTAAGCATTCCCTTCAATCCTAAAGAGTGTCATTAGAGTAGGCAGTTATGAATTTGGGGTTAAGTAGTTGGGATTTATTCATGTTCATAAACTCTGAGGGAATCTTTTCCACACTATCATACAGGTTGGATACAAAGCCAATTTTCCTACTGGAATTAAATATATACACTAATTTGAGGACAGAACCCATTGGCATGGAAAGAAAACTAAACATAAAATAAACAAACTCTTTTCCTGCTTCGGCATATACAATACATTGAGTTTTAGTATTTATCAGAAATCATACCCTCATGGATTCAGAGCTCTTGTTTTCCATTTAAAATACACCTTGCACAATGAGAACACTCCTCAAGATCTAAAAGTTGAGTAGAGCATCTTACGTTTAAAAAATCGCACTCATTAACAAGAATGGTGGAGGAGTTTTGGGAGGATTTACGATATTTAGAATTGGGGTACGAGATTGATCATATGCTACCAACATGAACTTGAAATGATTTCAGAGGATGAGGCACAAGTGATGGACATATAGGAGTAATGTGCAATAAATGAGGGTAGATCATTCCCATGACATGTTTTGATTTAGGGTGGGATTTATGGTAGTAATAACTGAGAGGGGGGGGGGGGGGGTGAATCAGTGGCCTCAAAAATTTATCCTTTAATCTGTAACCACCAATCAATACACCTCAAATTATTAAGTCCCTACAAGATGCATGCCATGAAATACTTATAATAATTGACTGTCTGTCGGTTTACCTTGTCTGTTCTTATTCTCCTTGATAACCGATAAGCAACAAAACTTATTTACCGATACTCAGTAAATATGCAGAGTATACCAATCAATCTAGAAATGTATATGTGAAATGTAAAACAATAAAGTAATAAACCATACAAACATAACACATGGATTTTAACATGGAAACCCTGTTAAGGGAAAAAACCATTGGGACCGTTACCCCAAATTTTCACTCTTTTGAAGTGAGCCATGTTAGGATCCAACCCTGTTAAAGGTTACAAACACATTGTTAGGTGTGACCTTGTTACAAGATTTTATGCATAGAAGTTTTCACTTAGTATTTGGCATCTATTTTGCTACCATCCTTGAATCAGCCTCCTTCTTAGACTGTCAATAGGCTTTAGGCAAATATTGCTACCATCCTTGAATCAACCTTCTTCTTAGGTTGTCAATAGGCTTTATGCAATTTCAATGCTACTTTCATGAATCAACCTTTTTAGCAATCTATTAGGATATACCTCAATTATAGAAGATGGTTAAGTCCTACTCTATTAAGAGACTTGATGCTTCAATGGTTAAACTGAAACATTATGACCTGTTTCTAATGCAAATTGAAATGTAGATTTTCAGATCTATTTAAGTACGTTACCTCTCTGATCAATGTATCAATTCAATTCTTTGTGCTCTGTAAAAATTTCCCAAATAATATCTATGCAAATCTAATGGAAATTTCTTAAATAACCCTGTTTAAACTGTCATTGGTTTCTAATGAAGCATTAGGATATTATGAAATAGAATAGAAACAATGCAGATTTACTAATTCCAAAATACTGATTATATGTTTAGACTGATAATATTTCAACAAGAAGATTTACTAATTCAAGAATACTGATTTTATATCCAGACTGATAATATTCTGACAATGCAGATTTACTAATTCCAGAATACTGAATTTATATCTAGACTGATAATATTCCGACATTCACATTCAATTACATGGAGATTCTGTTCATAGTATTCGACTTAGAATGCATAATAATATGGTTTATAGAATAATATTGGGCACCTGTGTTATCGCTGATGTGTTTTGAGCGTTTGTATGTTCTCCACATATTATTGACTCATCCCACGAGTCACTGAGACAACCACTTTCCTTCCGTAGAATTCCATGTAGTCATCGAGCCCATGCTCTCAGTTTGGAATCCGCTGTGAGGATAGAAACTCTTGTCTTTAGCGGCTAGTTGTCACTCCTTACCACGCTGACACATGTATGCTTGCCGTGAGCCATGCAGCACCCGTAGGCAATAGGAAAACTGTCGAGCACTAAAGATGACTTCTATGTTGGAGCCATGAGTCACTGACTCGTCAGAAATGTTCAGTATATTTTTGTCTTCTCATGGGTTTGTCGCACATGGAAAAAATAGATATCATCACAGAATTTTCCTACCGCTGGCTCCTTTGGTCATTACGCTTCCAATCTCTGACATAGCTTAGTATTGTAATGCTAGACGCCAAACTCTGCGCCAAACTTTGTGTTCTAACAGCTGCTTGGTGATTCCACTAGGTTGGTAGTAATCCAACGAAAGGGAGTTTGTCTTTCCCTCGAGTAAAGAACAAATCTATATTTTTCTTTGCATGCTTCCACTGTGAAGTCCCAATACTTTTATTATACAACCAAAGTGGTTGTGTCCCATAAGGGAACTGTTCCGTAAAGGAACTACTTATTTACAAAAAAATAACTTCAACTTAACATTGAAATAGAAATTATTTAATATTAATTAATTTACTCATTAATATTAAATAATTAAATTCCCTTATTAAAATAGTCAATTAATGACTATTTGGGGACATGACAAGTCTCCCCTGCCACGTGTTGCTTGCCCACAAGCAACTGTAAATCTGGATTGCTAAGAATCTGCTCATTTTCCCATATGCCATGATTCTTTACAACTAAAGCACAATTTGCGCCACCTGATTTCATCCCTTTCTTCTTTATCAAATATGGGTTTTGGAAATGTTTCTTTGTTGGAAAGTTCTTTGTCTTTATCCACTTTTGGGAGAGGATTTTTGTTCCAAGCTTTCCCTTTTGTGGATGGTTCTAGATCTCTAGCTTTCTTAATAGCCATTTGCAGAGTGGTAGGATACAAAGACTTAACCCAACCTTTCAAAGAATCAGAGAATCCATCAATAAAAAGGACAACTTTGTTTTTCTCAGAGATTTCAGTGACAAGCAAAACCAATTTTTCAAATTCTACTACATATTGTTCAACTATCCCTGTTTGTTTTAGCTGTGTCAATTATTTTAAATGTAATTCAGGATCTTTCGAATCAAACCTATCAATGAGACGTTTCATGAATTCCAAATATGTATCTACCAGATTGTGGCCCAATGTGGCTTGTCCATGGTGCCACCATTCATGTGCCACTCCATCAAGATGTAATGTTGCATATTTGAAAGCTTCATCTTCCTTCATAGGGTTTAATTGAAAATATGTGTCTAATTTCTGAACCCAAGCTCTGGCGGTGGTTTTTTTCATGCCATCAAATAAGGGATGGACATTTTCCCAATTTTCCTTTGTGATACCACTGTAAAATTCCCCAAATAATCTCTATGCAAATCTAACAGAATTTCTTAAACAACCTTGTTTAAACTGTCATTGGTTTCTGATGAAGCATTAGGATATTATGCAACAGAATAGCAACAATGCAGATTTACTAATTCCAGAATACTGATTATATGTTCAGACTGATAATATTTCAACAAGAAGATTTAATAATTCCAGAATACTGATTTTATATCCAGACTGATAATATTCTGACAATGCAGATTTACTAATTCCAGAATACTAATTTTATATCTAGACTGATAATATTCTGACATTCACATTCAATTACATGGAGATTATGTTCATAGTATTCGACTTAGAATACATAATAATATGGTTTATAGAATAATATTGGGCACCTGTGTTATCGCTGATGTGTTCTGGGTGTTTGTATGTTCTCCACATATTATTGACTCATCCCACGAGGCACTGAGACAGCCGCTTTCCTTCCGTAGAATTCCATGTAGTCATCGGGCCCATGCTCTCAGTTTGGAATCCGCTGTGAGGATAGAAACTCTTGTCTTTAGCAGCTAGTTGTCACTCCTTACCACGCCGACACATGTATCCTTATCGTGAGCCAAGCGGCACCCATAGGCAATAGGAAAACTGTCGAGCGCTGAAGATGACTTCTATGTTGGAGCCGTGAGTCATTAACTCGTCAAAAATGTTCAGCATATTTTTGTCTTCTCATGGGTTTTTCGCGCATGGAAAAAATAGATTTCATCATAGAATTTTCCTACCGCTGGCTCCTTTTGTCATTACGCTTCCAATCTCTGACATAGCTTAGTATTGTAACACTAGACGCCAAACTCTATGCCAAACTTTGTGTTCTGACAGCTGCTTTGTGATTCCACTAGGTTGGTAGTAATCCAACAAAAGTAAGTTTGTCTTTCCCTCGAGTAAAGAGAAAATCTATATTTTTCTTCGCATGCTTCCACTATGAAGTCCTGATACTTTTATTATACAACCAAAGTGGTTGTGTCCCGTAAGGGAACTCTTCCGTAAAGGAACTACTTATTTACAAAAAAATAACTTCAACTTAACATTGAAATATAAATTATTTAATATTAAATAATTTACTCATTAATATTAAATAATTAAATTCCCTTATTAAAATAGTCAATTAATGACTATTTGGGGACATGACAAGCTCCACACTTTCTGCTCTATGATGTTGTGCTTCACTGTTCATCAGTTTCTGTAGAATTCTTTAGCTCTCCTTTAGCTTGATTGATCAGGACTGTATGAAGTTATCCTTCATCATTTTCTCTTTAGCATCCTCTTTCTATTCACTCCCCTTCCTTGTATGTGATTGCTTGTGATTACGAAAATTAATTATGCTTGTCTCTTATATAGACATGATATTCCTTTATTCTTGATTCTTGTTTCTTGGCGTGAAAAAAAATCTAGCCAATTTGATTTATAGCTTTAACTCCTGATTTATCTCATAGTTATCTTCTTTCCAACTGTACAAATCTTCTTTAAATCAATTACTTAACTCTGGGCGAATAAAACAAATAAAACAACCAGTTAAGTCTATCCTTAAGCTCTACTAGCTAGATATTTTATCATTTTCTAAACTCTCTGTTCTATCGGTCAACTCTACAATTAGTTGTCGATGATAACTGTCAGTTCCGTCAGTGTAACTCTAGTTATCTTCAGGATCTCCATCAGTCGGTCATCCTTGGATTTTACTCGTCGAGTATCACTATGATTTTGCTTCGTCAGGAAACACTGTCTTCTAATCATCAGGCATCACTGTGACTTTTTCTTTGCCTTTACCGATGATGTGCACTTCGTCGGTGTTGTCTGTCACTTAGTGAGTACTTGACTTTTATGCATTTCTAAAAGCATAATCTCTATTCCATTGATTCTCTGAAGTCTTTGGCATTATGTACATGATCGTGCAGATGATATCAAGTTGACATTAATGACAATATAAACCATTAACTGATTTAATATCTTGCATCATCTTCAAGTTAACATTATCAAACATTCAATTAGTTATATGTCATCAATCTCTCCCTTTGGCATTGATGGAAACATACTATATTATCACACTATACTATTTCTAATACAATACGAAATACAATTGTTGAGATTCATCAAATTACCAAACACTTTTTTTTGATAACCGATAAAAATGTCTGACCACCGATAAGCTCTGTGTTAGCTTAGATTTGATTCTTGCAGCTCTCTATGTTTCTTGTACTGATGTGCTGTGTTCTCTTCTTGTGTTAATTTCTCTCTTTTTATTGTTCTTCTTCTTTGATGTCTCTTGTCAAGAAATCTCCCTTTGTATATGATTTCTTCATACAAATTCTCTCCCCTTGGATATGATCTCTCCCTGTTTAGAGTAATTTGATAATGAATAATTTCTTGTGATAATATGGATACATTCTCTCCCTTTGACAACAATGCCAAACAAATATTTTACAAATATTTGACATTCATGTCAAACAATTATTTTCTTCTATCCATAATATATTCCTTGAATTTCCCTTATCCATCCACAATAAAACAATATGCTCTGGTTCTTGGTTCTGATATATACCTTTCTGTATATAGATGTAGCTTTGAAGTTCATCTTTTTGCTTGCATCAATATGAATGATATTATGATAATATATAGGCTGATGCAGCCTTCAGTCCTTTACTAACTGGTAGACAAGGGTTTGACCCCTAGTCTCTTTCTCAAGTACTCAAATGTATCCTTGGGCAGTGGCTTGGTGAAGATATCAGCCAA
>MU223346.1:152373-164175 GCA_018584345.1 Thuja plicata | reverse complement strand
TGCATGACTGGATTCTTGGAAATGTTTATTGCACTGGTGTTATCACAATAGATAATCACTGGTTCTGAGATCTTCATATGCATACCTTCCAGCAACTGTTTGATCCATGTAATATTTGAGCAGTTTGTAGCAGTAGCAACATATTCTTCTTCTGCAATAGACTGAGATATGCATCCTTGCTTTTTGCTAATCCATGTGACAAGTTTGTCACAATTAAAGAATGATCCTCCAGTTGTGCTCTTCTGGTTATCAAGATTTCCATCCCAATCAGCATCGGTAAACACTTTTAGTTCAAATTTGCCTTCTCTTCTATACCATAAGCCAAATTCCTCAGTATTCTTCAGATATCTTAAGATTCTTTTCACAGCAGTCATATGTGATTCCCTGGGGTTAGCAGAAAATCTAGCAACAATTCCTACTGCATGTGAAATATATGGTCTAGTGTGTACAACATATGGGTTGAAGCAAGAAGATGAGTCCACTTCACTAGAAACATTCATACTTAGCTAAATTCGCGAAATCACGCTCAACGAAATGGGTTCCCGCTTAGAATGAACGGGGTCTCATTTAGCTTCGGGGTCCCGAGCCTAAAATTTTAAAAACGGGGTCCCGTCTTGAAAAATGAAACGGGATCCCATTTCAAAATGGGGTCCCATTTTGAAAAATGAAATGGGACCCCATTTCAAAGTGGGGTCCCGTTTTGAAAAAATATTATTTTTTATACAAAACCTTCCATCGATTCATTTATATGTTATGAATTTGAAAAAAAGGTAAATGGGGTAACGTTTACTAAACAGGATCCCATTTCTAAAAAAATTGAATTTCAAGCCCGCTTTTACTGTTGGCTTTTGGTTTGGAAAGAGGCTTGGGTAGCCGAACCATAGCCTTGGACCTGGTTTGACCTACAACTTAAAGGCTCTGCTAGTGTCCATACAAAATAAGGACTTTAGACATATATCTGACAACTTTTTCAAAGGAATATTTTGATAAACTAAAAACCCATTATAGATCAGACTGTGCAGATTTCAAATATGTAATTTTTTTTTTAAATTTGATTAAAATTTCTATTTTTCATTGAATTTCTACTGAAATAGGTCCACAAACTAGATATAATAGGATATTTTGTTATTTAAATAACCTTTTTATATAAAATTTAGTTGCAAAAAAAATTATATGACATCAAACTAGAGACAATTCTACACACTTTAAAAAAAAAATTTAAAAAATCATATGTTTCAGTCAAATTATGCTTGTCGTACACTAGAGATTTTAAAAACAATTATGCCTGATAAAAAATTAATAAAAAAATATATTCCACAAAAAAATACAAAAAAATATTGTCATCAATCTTAGTTGTGTTACATACCATATCCCAAAAGGATTAAGATAAATAGTTTCATTTAGGTCAAATTTTACTTGTTGTACACAGGCATAGTATGGTCCTAAAACAGTGACTTTTCAAGTGTAGATTTTTGTAATTACTATTGAACATGAAATTTTATCATCTGGGTATTAAAATAAATTACATATTTGAAAAGTAGACTTCAAGTAATACAAATTCTATTACTAAATGTTTTTAAGATTCAATCTCTCAGTGCTTCAAATATTCATCTCAAACAGGATGAATTTGGAAAAATAGGAAAAATAGTTTCAGTTTTGGCCAAAAAGTGGACTCAACTTCTTGTTGGCACCCATACATGAGTTTTCCTATCATTGATCTGTATAAAGTTTGATTTAACTCTGTTGAATTGTTTTCCTTTGGTAATTTGCATCCAGTAGCCAGTGGTGTTCCAACAGGTTTGGAATCTTCCATCTTGAATATTTTCAGGACCTCTTTGATGTATTTAGACTATGTAATGAAAATACCTTCACTGTGTTGAATGATCTGTAGACCAAGAAAGAAATTGATCTCTCTAAACATAGACATCTCAAACTCTTTTCTCATCTCATCAGCAAATGGCTTGCATAGCATATCATTGCCTCCAAATATGATGCCATCAACAAATATTTCAGCAATCAAAGTGTTAGCATCAATATCTTCTTTCAAATAAAGATTATTGTTTTCACTAGTCCTTATGAATCCAATACTTATTAGATAGGAATGAATTCATTCATACCAGGCTTTGGGAGCTTGTTTTAATCCATACAAGGCTTTGTGAAGTCTACATACCATGTTCCTCTTGTCTGGATCTACAAACCCTTCTGGTTGTTCAATGTATACCTCTTCTTCAAGTATTCCATTTAGAAATGTTGATTTGACATCCATTTAATATACTTTGAATCCTTTGTATGCAACATAAGCAAGTAGTATTCTTACTCCTTCTAGCCTAGCAATGGGTGCAAAGGTTTCTCCATAGTATATACCTTCCTCTTGTGCATACCCCTTGCAAACTAGTCTTGCTTTGTTCCTTGTGACTTCTCCATTCTCGCTCAGCTTATTCTTGAATATCCATTTAGTACCGATGACATTCTTGTCATCTAGTCTTGGCACAAGTGACTATGTTTTTTTCTTCTCAATCTGTTCAATCTCATCATTCATAGCATTTATCTATTCTTCATTATCTAGTGCAGCATTAACAAATTTTGGCTCAAACTAACAAATTTTGGCTCAAACTCACAAATTAAGCAATTTGAGTTTAAAGACTTACTTCTTGTTCTTGTACTAGCTTTCTTATCTCTTATGATCTGGTCCTCTAGATGGTTCCTTCTTACATATCCTACAAGTATAGGTACAACTCTTTGTGTATCAGTTTGATATTGATTACCTTGCATATTATCTTGATCATTATCCTGACCATCGGTAACAACATTCTAACCGTCGGTTGTAAAATTATGTTGTTCTGGAATTAAGCACTGTTGCTCGGGTAGATATATGGGTTCTTCACAATATACAAACTTGTTGTAGTCTTCTAGTTCTTTTGTGCTTTCTAGCTCAATCTTTTCTACAAATTCATCAATCTTCACATTTGCAATTTCAACTATTTTGTTAGAAGCCTTAATTAGACATTTAAAAGCTTTGCTCTTGGTAGAATACCCCAGAAAAATACCTTTATCACTTTTGACATCAAGATTTCCATTTCTATCATCCTTTAAGACATAACATTGACTACCAAATATTTTGAAGTAACTTACATTGGGTGTTTTACCATACCATAGCTCATAAGGTGTCTTCTTTGTGTCCTTCAATTGTACTATGTTAAGTGTATAAACAACAGTGCTGACAGCTTCCCTTCTGAAGATTTGGGTGATGTCCTTCTCTATCATTAGTGTTGTTGCACAATCAACTATTGATCTGTTCCTTCTCTCAGCAATCCCGTTTTGCTGTGGTGTTATTGGTGCAGAAACCTATCTTTTTATACCATGCTCATTACAGAAATTAGCAAATTCATATGATATAAATTCTCCTCCTCTATTTGATCTTAAACATTTTATATCCTTACCACTTTGTTTTTCTACCATAGCCTCATACCACTTAAACATCTTGAATGCTTCAGATTTTTCTTTTAGAAACATGACTGTCATCATTCTAGAGAAATCATCAACAAAGAGAAAAAAATATCTATCTCCATAATCATTCTTTGTCCTCATAGGTCCACATAAATCAGTATGGACTAATTCTAGAATATCATCAGATGTATGGGTTTTACTTTTGAAACTATACTTAGTCATTTTACCTTTTTGACAATTCTTGCACATGATGTTGTCTAGCTTTGTCATCATCGGTAAGCCTCTTACACTTCTTTTTCTTATTTTCATCATGTTGTCAAAATTCACATGACATAATCTTTTGTGCCACAACCATATGTCTTTGTTTCTAGTCATTAAGCAAGTGGGATTAGTATCAGTCAGATAGAATAAGTTACCTTTGGTCTGTTCATCGGTACCAATCAGTTTTCCTGATTCATTGAAGATCTTTGCCTTCTTGTTTTCAAATGCTACTCTGTGACCTGGATTATTCAGCTGAGAAACACTCAACAAATTATAATTCAATCCTTTTACCCAATAAGAATTTTCACATTTAATCAGGTTATTCAGCATTATTGTTCCTTTACCTTCAACTGGACAAGGTGTATCATTTCCCATTCTTACTAAACCACCATTATAATATTCAAAAGTATTAAATTTTTCTTTGTCATCGGTTATATGGTGAGTGTAGCCACTATCTGTAATCCAGATAACATTCTTACTAACCTTAGATATGAGTGTATTTTCTTCATACCTTTCATCTTCATCTGAATCATCCTTCACAACTACAAATATCATCTCGTTGTCATCGTCAGGTTTGGTGTCAGTATCTTCATGTTTGCAAGAAGCCACGTAACTATCCTTCTTGCCTTTATCCTTGTAGTCTCGGGTATCCTTTCTTTCTGATTGTCGGTAACCTCTGTAATCTTTGTTATCACCTCTGTCAAATTTCTTCTCAAAAGATCTGTCATTACTTCTGTCATTTTCTTCTGTTAGGACATCTTGCAGCAAAGTGTCAAATCTCTTTACAATTAAAGCATACAAGTGGTAGTTTTTATTTATATTTACCTTTTCCTCTCTGTATTCTTCTAGCCATAAGTGATTTTATTTCATCTAAATCTTCTTCTTCACTTTCACTTTCACTGTCCCTTCTAGATGAGTATCTATGATTGGATTTGCTTATTTTCATAGAAGACTTAAATGTAGACTCTAAACTTGGTAAGACACTATTGTCAAAGTTATTTATTTCAAATGAAATCAGTCTACCAATTAGGCTATCAAGAGTAACTGTGTTGTTTGCTACTGCTCTCATTTCATGAATAGCAGAAACTCTAATAGCGTATATAGGCAATAAGGTTCTTAAGATTTTGCTTACCACTCTTTCCTCTTCAAGTGTACCTCCAACACCTCGTATAGCATTGACTACTTTTATTCTTGTGTTGTACTATGTGATGTTTTCTCCTTCTTTAATTCTTAGATCATCATACTTTCCTCTAAGGCTTTCTATCTTGGCTCTCAGAACATCTGTATCACCTCCATGTACAAGCTTTAGTTTGTCCCACATTTTCTTTACAGTTTTGTAGTCCTTGATATCTTCAAATTCAGCATCAGAGAGTGAGGAAGAAAGCTTTATAACCATGCAGTTATACTCATGCTTCTCTCTCAATTGATCTATTGTTAATGGCCCTGTAGGCAACACATATTCATTATCTAAGTATTGAGTAACATCATTACCAATACCTGATAAGTGGAGTCTTATCCTATTTTTCCATGAAGCAAAGTGTCTTTGTTCAACTTGGGCACATCTCGTTTGTTCATCTTGTGATCTTTACTTAGGTTTTGAAACCTTCCTTCTAAGTACACAAGCTCTGATACCAATTATTAGTAATAATTGAGAGGGGGGGTGAATCAGTGGCCTCAAAAATTTATCCTTTAATCTTTAACCACCAATCAATACACCTCAGATTATTAAGTCTCTACAAGAAGCATGCCATGAAATACTTATAATAATTGACTGTCTATCGGTTTACCTTGTCTATTCTTATTCTCCTTGATAACCGATAAGCAGCAAAACTTATTTACCGATACTCAGTAAATATGCAGAGTATACCAATCAATCTAGAAATGTATATGTGAAATGTAAAACAATAAAGTAATAAACCATACACATATAACACATGGATTTTAACGTGGAAACCCTATTAAGGGAAAAAACAAATGGGACAGGTACCCCAAATTTTCACTCTTCTAAAGTGAGCCCTGTTAGGAGCCAACCCTGTTAAAGGTTACAAACACACTGTTAGGTGTGACCTTGTTAGAGGATTTTATACATAGAGGTTGTCACTTAGTATCTGACATCTATTTTGACACCATCCTTGAATCAGCCTCCTTCTTAGACTATCAATAGGCTTTAGGCAAATCTTGCTACCATCCTTGAATCAACCTTCGTCTTAGGCTATCAATAGGGTTTATGCAATTTCAATGCTACTTTCATGAATCAACCTTTTTGGCAATCTGTTATGATATACCTCAATTATAGAAGATGGTTAAGTCTTGCTCTATTAATAGACTTGATGCTTCAATGGTTAAACTGAAATATTATGACCTATTTCTAATGCAACTTGAATTGCAGATTTTTCAGATCTATTTAAGTACAATACCTCTCTGATCAATGTATCAATTCAATTCTTTGTGCTCCACACTTTCTTCTCTGTGATGTTGTGCTTCACTCTTTGTCGGTGTCTACAGAATTCTTTAGCTCTCCCTCAGCTTGATTGATCAAGACTGTATGAAGTTATCCTTCATCAGTTTCTCTTTAGCATCCTCTTTCTATTCACTCCCCTTCCGTGTATGTGATTTCTTGTGATTACGGAAATGAATTATGCTTGTCTCTTATAGACATGATATTCCTTTATTCTTGATTCTTGATTCTTGGTGTGAAAAACAATCCAGCCAGAATAAAACAAATAAACCAACCAGTTGAGTCTATCCTTAAGCTCTGACAGCTAGATATTTTGTTATTTTTTGAACTCTTTGTTCTGTTAGTCAACTCTGTAGTTAGTCATCAGTGATAACTCTCAGTTCTATCGGTGTAACTCCAGTTAGCTTCAGGATCTCTGTCCGTCGGGTATCCTTGGATTTTAGGCATCGGGTATCACTATGATTTTTCTTCATCGGGAAACACTGTCTTCTAATCGTCGGGTATCACTGTGACTTTTTCTTTGCCTTTACCGATGATGTGCACTCCGTCGGTGTTGTCTGTCACTTAGTGAGTACTTGAATTTTATGCATTGCTGAAAGCATAATCTCTGTTCCATTGATTCTCTGAAGTCTTTGGCATTATGTACATGACCGTATAGATGATATCAAGTTGACATCAATGACAATACAAACCATTAACTAATTTAATGTCTTGCATCATCTTCAACTTAACATTATCAAACATTCAATCAGTTACATGTCATCAATTTATCGTCGGTAAGCAAAGTGAAAGTTAATTGTTTGGTGAAGAAGGGAAGAATGGTGTAAAGGATGCAGTATGTAGGTTGGGTTCACGTTAAATACCGCCAAGCAACAAACTATATTTTTAGGAAGAATTTCAGACAAGATAATGAAGAGTGTTCAAAATCAGAGCTCGTGTTTCTGTAAATCATCGATAACATGCTAGGTGAATTGTTCACTGCCATATGTTTAATACAGATATTATTTTGAAGTTTTCCATGTGAAGCTTGGAGTTGGGGACAAAGGAAGAGGCAAAATGGATGAAGAGGGAATGTGTTGAAGACAAATGGTTATTTGGGCTTAAATCTTTTCTCACCATGACCGTTCTAGGGAGAGGTTTTAGCGCAGAGTATGGGGATTGGAGGGAAATCGGAAATGTAGAAGAATCCATTTGACCTTTCATCATTTGGAATGCAAAATGTTGCAAGGAGGAAAGGCATATAGAAGCCCATATGGTATGGGATTCATGAAAGAGTTTCTCTGTGAAAGAGAAATATTATGTCAAGTAGAGGCAAAGGTTAGTAATCATGACAAGAAAGGGCCAAAATTCGAGCCAAGTGACTACTGGATTAATTGCCTTGTGAAAACCCAGAAGGAGAAAAAAGGGGAAAAGTAAAATTTGTAGGTTGAATCCTTTTTCTATTCAGTTTTTAGAAGTTTGTGTTTATGGTGTTTACTGTGAAAAGTGTATTTGAACCCTAATACTGTACCTTAGATTTTATAACTTCAGTATAAAATGAAATGCCAATGATTGCAGAAACAATGTACAAAGCATCCACGCCTAAACAATGTACATAGCATTCACGCCTAACCTGCAGATTTATGAAACCTCTAACCTTCAAGAAACTCACAGGTATAGATTTACAAAACCTTAACCTTCGAACGTTCGCTCTGCCAAAACACCATTTAAGAGATAGTAGCACAGATGCCCTTTCTAGCGATGCAGATGAGTTTCGTGCAAAATGAAAAATGCCCTTCCTGGCGATGCGGATTTGTTTCGTGCAGAATGAAAAATGTCATTCTGTGCCTTTCTACTTCCTCACGGACCCGATAAGAATTATGATTTGGTTAAATAAAAATGGAATTGGAATTCGAAATTCAAATTCCACCTATTTGGGTGGAAGATTGATGTGCCCATTTTGGGGAAAATTGGAATTTTGTAATTCCAATTCCATTTTTATTCATGGACCCAAACATGGAATTTGGCATTATCCGGAATTAGATAATGCCAATTCGAGTCTAATTCCAACTCCCAACGGGCTTTAAAGTTGTGGACTATGCTAGAAGTTTTCTTTACTTCGTTCTTTCCTCTCCGTGCCCACAACAAAATTATAAGCTTTTAAATTATTTAATAAAAATTATTAGCTACATCCTTACCCATAGAAAAAAAATATTTAATTTATAAAATATAAATATTAAATGTATAGATTAATACAATTTTTTATTAGGAAGGGCTGAAATGAACCAACATAGTTAATACAATTAAAATAAAATTTATTAAAAATTAAATCTTTTTTAAAATAATTAAATTAAAAAAATATAATATTAAAATTTATCACAAAATTTTTTTTAGGTGCAAGGTCACAAGATTTAGTCAGCCTATTTGATGTAGACCACATAAAAAAATATTAAACTTAAAAATAATTAAAAATGATAATTACAACAAATATTAAGAATAAAACAATTTAAAATAAATTAAAATATTTGAAAACACAAAATCGAATACCACAAGTGCACAAAAACCGGTACTGAATCGATTATTTTGTTGCAGTGCAAATTTTTGGGAAACGTAAAATCTGTACTACTTTTCAGCTGAAAACTGTAGGACGATTGGAATACTTGAAGAGCTTTCCTTTGAGAAAGAACTTATGCGCTTTTTTTATCAAACCCCTCCTCCCTCCTCTGCTTGGCAAAAGTGACACGTTTCTAAAACTTTACCTGCGTTCAGTTTTTAAAATTACACAAATATTTATAGAACATGAGAAGAGTTTTACGAATATTTACAAAATATCTTTAAAGCTATTGAAATCATACGAATATTTTGAGAATGTGCAAATAACTTTCAAAATCATACAAATATTTTACAGAATGAGCAAAGAGCTTTTATAATCACATAAATATTTACAGAACACAGCTTTTCAAATTACACAAACATTTGCAACACAAGCAAAGAGCTTTTGAAATTATAAAAAGATTTGTAAAACGGGCAAATAACTTTTAAATTTACTGAAAGCAGTCTACAGAGAACTTTTTAAATCACACAAATATTTACATAAATCACAAAGAGCTTTCCAAATTACACAAACACACAAAGAGTTTTTGAAATTACACAAATATTTAAAGAACGTGCAAAAGAGCTTTTGAAATTGCACAAATATTTATGAAACCCTTAGCAAAATATAGAAAAATAGCAGTACCAGTTCAACTGGTCTGTGCTCTGATTATAATCTCAAAGCCTCTACAATGTACTCTCAATCAAAGGATAAGAAATGAGAGATGGACGATATTTTAGGTAGGAGTTTTGACCTTTTTCTGAGTGTAGGTAGTGGAGGCAAGTTATGATTCCAGATTTGTCCAAATTTGTCCAAGTTCATTTCAATAATGTTGTACGGAGCGCTGAACATGCAATCCGATGAGGCCGATATGCTAGGGAGGCTTTAGTTGTTAAATAAATGGTAGGAAATTTTACACGACGTATATTTGACGCATAGTAGTTGGGAAGTAAGGCCCCGTTTGTTTGGGGAATTGGAATTTTATTCAAAATCTGATTATCACAAAATTGGGTTTTGAAATTTTGGTTTTGCATCTTTGGGTTATAATTTGGACTGTTTGGTTGACTTGGAAGATGGGTTAGTCAATCCATCTTTTGCATTTGGTTGCCAATTTTGAAATTGGAATTGGAACTGACAAATTTCAATTTTTACATTTGGTTCAACAATTTTGAATTGGAATTGGATTTAAACACTCTATATTCTATGTTTGCTTCTACATTTCAAATTGGAATTCGAATTTGACAAAGACTTTATAATTTTTTATTATTATTTAATAATATTTAATTTATATTGCGATTTATTTTGTCTATTCTTTTGTTTTTTTATTTTATATATTTTTTTAATTGTGTTTCTGATCATACATGTGCTTCTATATTTGCGGATAAAACTTGGAAATGATAGCTCACTTGGTTGCAATTTTTTCATGCTTATGCTCATAAAAATATATGTTGATCTCCTTTTTACTAATTATTAGATTATATTTAAAATTTATATGGAATATCATATTCAATCTTTCACAAATGACAAATACATCATATTTTGTTTTTATTTGATATGGTAACAGACATGATGATTGTAAAGTTATATGACATCGAGACTATATACCAAATAAAATTAGGAATACACAATGATATTGTAAGGATGAGTTGGAATTGAGACATACAAGTGTTTGCATAAAAATATAAATAATCATTGAATTGCTCGATATTAAATAAGTCTTGTAGTCCTCATCATAGTATATATATATATAGCTATTTCTGTTGAATGGCCCAACAAAGTAGTGTAATTAGAGCACAAACAAAATATCGTAGAAACTTAACATCGGCTTTATAGGTAGCCTCCAGTTTTTTCATAGATGTCTCGAGCGCCTTGCAAGACTTACCCTCATCAACTGCAATAGGTATATGTGTAGATGGTGTAGATGATGTAGACAGAGATGGGGCATTGTCGGCCCACTGAAAGTAGCGACATCCACCGCCATCCTACAATATAAATCTAGGTTAGTATTGCTATAATAATTAATATTTATTAATTGTAAACATTAAATATTGTGATCTATTAACAACTTTTTATTTATTTTTGCAAGTCCAAAATTTACGGTTCTGATTTTTGTCTGTTTGTGACGTCCTTAACACGCAGCACAGTCCATCACCACAGTGACACATAGGAACATTTGCCATAGACATCACCCCTGCATCAAACATATTTTTGTTCATTCATACTATTGAAGCAACCAAACTTAGTATTGGAGATAGATAGCAACATTAATATAACAATATGACTATTTTCTATTAGTACAAAATGAGAAAGTTTCATTTATGTTGATATTACGAATTTATACAAAACAATACAATCAAACATCTATAACATCAGATAGAAGATGGGGAAGAACAATATCCATGAACTGAAAGGTGATGTGAAAACACACTGTTAAATATGAAAACACAGGGAAATCCAAGCTCTACGCCCTTATGCCCCAAACTCGTCGAGAAATTATCTCATATCACGCTCGTTCTTCCCATTACCGTCTACACTGTTAGCTGGTCAATCCTGCATATACAAATTAAACATAATAGAAAAACTAAAACTAGTTTATTTTTAAATGGAATACACCAACGAGCGCCATCAGAAATATTGATTGTTTACAAACATGAACAGTAAATAATGATCAGATAGCTCATTTTTATATCATCATATGTGGATTCTTGCACATTTGTGCACTTTAGATTTTCTTATGAGATAGTTCATTGCATTCGATTGTGTACAAAATTTTTGCATCAATGTTTTGGATCACACACTGTGATCCATCATCGGGATGAAAGACAACAAAATGATTGAGTGAGAGCAAAATGATTGACTTATCTTTCAATCCTTTTGCTCTTTCATCCTGATGAAGGATCACAGAGTGATCAGAAACGTTAATGGGAAAAAAATCTGCACAATCGAATCCAGAAGCTATTTCAAACCTTTTTAATATCAGCATATGTGTAGTCTCACAATATCATCATACGTGTTGTCTCAGAACTATCCATTTCTATTTCTTTACCATGAGACATAACTATCC
>MU223346.1:96960-144597 GCA_018584345.1 Thuja plicata | reverse complement strand
GGTCTAACTCTGATTCCATGTTTAACTACGTTTAGCATCAAGATGATAGTTAGTTGTTATGAACCTATGTTGAAATAGGTTGACCTGATGCTTACTAAACTCTTAACCTAGTTTACAACTGAATCCACTCAAATCTAGTTCCAGTTTTCTTTCAATATAACTACTAACTCAAAACCTAGTCAAATTATTATTCTACTCCTTTAACAACATACACAAAATATTTATCAATAGACATGCTTAAAATTGAATAACAATTTCACTATACCAAACAACTATTAATTAAAATTTAAAAGCTGAAATCCAATCTAATTTCCTAACCTACCAACATCATTAATAAAATTATTCCCCTTTTGATGAAAACACATACATTCCAAATTCATCAATCCCTTCGCAAAACTATTTTTAAATTAACCTTTAATAAGACAATTAAATTATCCTCTATTACAAAATTTAAATCAACTTCTAATAGAAATCTAACATAACCCCTAACCCCTTGAACACAATAATAACATATTTCTTTTTTGTCATAATAAAATTTAAATTAACATTACCTATACATTAGAATAAATTGATTAATTCCGCTTCTCTAATAGGCTAATCACACTATTTAGGCCAAATTCCCTATTCAATAATACACAAATCTCACAATTTAAAATAACCTAAACACTAAAGTTAAGGATCCATTTAAAATGACTAATTATTATATTAATAAGTTGTTTTAATATCAATTAAATTTGATCATGTTAATAAGTCCATTCATCTATTATAACACTAAAATTATTAATCTAATAATTAATGCTACATCATTGAATCAATGTATATGTATAAAATGCCACCCAATAAAAAAAAATATAGAATTAAACCTAATTGACTAACTTAAACTTATCAACTAATCACTAATTAACCTAATCTATCTATCAAATAATCTACTAATCCTAACTATCCTCTAACTCCCTATCCCATCACAAGGGACAAATAAGTAAGGGAGGGGGCCAAATTCCTAAGGACGAGTATAGGCCAAAAGGACTTGGTTTGGGAGCCCACCACCTGTCTAACCCCATCCCTATGCAAGAAATTTGCATGGCAAAGATGAGACAGCAAGGAAGGTGGCACGGTTTTTGAGAAGGAAAGATGATAAGTTACCAGGGCCCACCATCATATCTCCATCCTTCCCGAGGAGAATTTCGAAAGGAAGGGAGATAGAGTTGACTTGGGTAAAAAGGCATATGACATGTCAGAAGACTTAAAGGATACATGAAAAATGGCGTAGGCTTTGGGGAGTACAAGAAAACATATAAGCAGCCCCAAAACTTTTTAATCATTACAAACTTTACACAGTCCAATGTCCAAGCAAGAGATAAAGAGGTAAAGGTGGGGCCCACAAAAAAGGGTAAAAGCAAGGTATTTTAATTTAGTATTTAAGAGTAATAACATGATTATGTTAATGAGATTAGAATTCAAATTTAATTAGAGAGAAAGCATATTGGAAAAGGAATATTCTCTGTGGTAAGGAGAATATTTCTTTTCCTATACAAATTCTAGAGAGCATTTTTGCTCTAAATCTGGAAAGTGCTATGGGCTTTATTTGATATAAGCTCTTCCATTTTGATTTACTTGGTTCATTTTATGTAATAGATCTTAGTATGCATTAGGATTGATTTATTTGAGCAATATACTAAGAGCACTAATAACATTAGTTGATTTTAATATTATCATACTAACTAATCTGATTTGTTATTGTTGGAAAGGTTATTTCTTCTTCTCAAGACTTGAGATTGAAATGAAGATTTTTAATGAAGAAAGTTGAATCTATGGAGATAGAATAAGGACTTTCAAGGGGAGAAATGGAGTGTTCCAATAACTTGAAGGATTTCATTTACATACATTATGGGGGTTTCAAGATTCACAATTCCTCAATATTTTTAGGAAATAAAACTATTATAATGTCTTTCTCTTTCAATATTGGGTATTCCTCTAACATGTATGGTTACTCCTTTTCTTTTAAGAATAAAATGCAATATGTATGAACTAAAGATTACATCATTTACATTATGGAATGAGATCTTACAATCTACATTTACACATCTTCAAGATGATAAATATACACAATACATGGATGCTATGCAACATTTCTTCCCTTAATGAATCATTACATAAAGAAGGAGATCTCTTCACATCTAGCTTGAAAAGCTTAAAAAATAAATATTACAACAATCAACAAAAATGAATTTCAATAAAAATGAGTGACTATGCAACATTGAAGTTGCTTACACACAAATACCCCCAAATAGGGATTTCTTTCAAGCTTCTTTCACCATCTTCATGACTTCAAAAACCTGCAAATTTCATGAGGGGAAACCATGAAAAAACTCACCTCCCAACCAAGGCCTCAAGGAGGCCACCCCCGAGCTTGGAGAACCAAAGCTAAACAAGATTTCACATCCATATTCTCACATCATCTTATATACACAAGATAATAATAAACTCCCAGCCAAGGTTTCAAAAATGAGTTTTCCAAACCCATTGAAGTAGGGTGAAGGTGGGATTTTCCAATGAGAAGAATGTCATTTGCATTTTTTTTTTCTTTCAAATTCCTCAATAATAGCTTTTTCATGCCTTTCCAAGGCTTCATTGACATTCCTTCCATATACACATTTGGTCATTTCTAAACCAAAACAATATTTTCAACATGGTTTCATGGAGCCCATACTCCATGAAATTATCCCTCTTCTCCAAGAGAAGAGACTCTCACTACAATGGAGAGCCCAACTAACCCCTTCACCCAAGGCCACTTCTTCCCTTACCAAACGGTGAGTAATGTCTTAAATCCCATGAACAACACTCCCAATCTAAAAGAACAAGAATTGATAAAAAAATCCAATGAATTTCCAACCCAACATATGACAACAAAATTTACATACAACAACACTATACAAGATTACATACATGAAAACCATACAAGATTTCATATTCATAAAACAATAACATCCAATTCTACTTGCAACATACAAGCACTTCATGGCAAAAAAAACCAACCTTCCAAATGTGTTATGACAAATGAAACTTGAGAAGAGCCTAAATCTTTATCCTTCCTCTTTCCAAACCTTAATTGTCTCTAAAACTAAAGAGTGGGTGAACACCCACTAAGTCTCCAAAAACCCTCTAAAAAGGCCCCCAAAAGTGTACTCAAGACCTAGCAATAATGAGACATGACAACTAGCCTTTTTGTCTCCCCTTTTAATTGTGAGTTTAGTAAGGAGTGTGGGACAAGTTAGATGCATGTGTCCATCTTTATTTTTGTCACTTTTGAAAAGTGGGCATTTTGGAGAGTCATAATGGTGACCTAGATTTCTCCCATAGGTAAAAACTAGCCCTAATCCAAGGTACCCCTTTAGGGTTAACTAATTTGGTCAAAAATACACTCTAGGGTCACTTTTAACCCCTCCAAGGTACCCCTAAATTTTAAATTTGAGTTCCAACTTGATGTGATCCCTACAAGACATATATATGCAAGTGGGATTAATATAATGTCATAAAGGTTAGGTGATTCTTGTCCAAGCCCTAATTGACATGTCACCATCCACATGGACAACACAAGTTTCAAGTGACACCAAACAAAATATACATCACATTCACAATGACATGTCCAACAAAAATATGAATTTTAAACTATTAACACACATTCAAACTACGTTTACAACAAGGATCACATTACAATGAGGTTTCAACCCCTTATTAGATTAAACCTTGGATTACTCAATTCACATGTGTTTATCCCTGAATCTCTGAATAATTCCATGGTTCCCTTTTCTACACACTAAACTTCGAGCATCAGTTGTCCAAGATGATAAAATCACATGTAATATACATTTTCAATTTATAATTAGCAACATTAATCAATAAGAATAATTAAGTCGCTAATTGAAATTTTCATACAGAATGTTTAAAATATAAAAATTCCTTAATCACCATGACATAGCATCCATGAAATAGTCAAGTCTAATCATGATTTGGTCTTCTCATAAATTCACTTATCTAAACATATATAATCAAAATCAACCACCTGTTCTAGGTCTAATCCATATCAAAATATAATTCAAACAATATAATCATCATCACAACATATTATCACGAGTCTCTGTCGGGATAGTCAAAAGGTGTATCAATGTATCAAAACATAAAGTATCAAAGTGTGATCGAGTAGTAAAGCTATGATGGGTCCGGGTGAGGCCTCACATCAATGACCAACAAGAATATAAGATAATCAAGGGTCAAACTCAAGGAGAACATCACACTTGGGAGTCTCCTCAGCACACAAGAAGAATCTACTTTACGTTCTACCTTAAATAAGATAAAGAACTTTCATACATTACTCAAATCCACTTTGACACCAATACATTGGGAAGGAATAGATGATTTTATTGGCTTAAATACGAGATGAATTATTGTCTAATAACTAATCTTCTAAATTAGAAGTGTATTTTTTCTTTTATTACTAACAAAGATAAACTTATAAATGCACTAAGTATGTGAAAGCATTGGTTAGGCCAAAGCTGATATGTGAACTCAATGTTGGAGAGCTTTAACATGACAACTTTCTAACCATCACATGTTCTTCTTTCAATTGGGATTAAGTTCTTAATAGAGTAGTATCTAATGTCTCCAAATTAGATGGAGGATATGGCCTAAGTGCCCTTTAATAGTGTTGTTTAGAGCTTAATGTATTCAACCATCTATACTATATTAGACATTTCCCATGTATTAGTAGTCTTGAGTTGATTTATGTAGGTACTCCTAAAATTCAGGTACTACATTTTCGGTGGTAGGTCACAACTTTATAATTATCATTTCATGGCTGAACATGTATTTATTGTCTTATTATTGGGTGCTTAAGATAGATGTTTGGATATAGAGTTTTGTAGATATTACTATGTTGTCAAAATTACTTTAGATCTTTGGTTGTTGATACTTATGTAAAGGCTTTTACTCTACAAGTGTATTGTAAATTTTGGCCATTGAATAATACACTATTGACCTGTATGAATTTTCATCAACGATGGCTGATTATTGACAGTTTACATAATTGCTACTAGCATACTTAATTCTTATAATTGCTGCCTTCTTATAAGGATTTTATTCAATGTCTTACGTGTGGTTCCATGATTACTGCTAGCATACTTAATAGCCCTAATAGTACCAAACAGTCCCTAAAAAGATGATGGACTCGAATCTACATCAACTATAGAAAATCTAAATAATAGCCCTAATAGTACCAAACAGTTCCTATAAAGATGATGGACTACATATTTAAATATAATTGCTCTACTTCACTAAATAGAACCTTCTTATAATGATTTTATTCAATGTCTTATGTGTGGTGCCATGATTGCTGCTAGCATACTTATATTGAATACTTTATATAAATATGCTTATAGATGTCCTTCTTGAGGTGCCTATTGTACTTTATGCATATATGTACATATATACATAGGCACTTATGTATATATGTACGTATATACATGTATGTATTTTTTTAATCCCATTTTATCTTTCCGTTGAGTACATCGTCTTCCCATTTTGATTTGAGGGTTTGCGAATGTGAGAACCTTTCTTCTGTGTTGAAGATCCTGTGAGGGTTTGTGAATGTGATTTCTTTGAAGATGTGTTTAATAGTAATACTAGAATTGGCGAAGTTAAAAAACACTTTAAAGTATGGGTGATAACAATAATACTAGAAATGGACATAGCCTGGCAGTGCTTTAAAGTGTTTTTTAACTTCACCAATTCTAGGTTATGTCCAAGTCTAGTGTTCTAGTATCATGAAATGCTCTATTGGTGTGTATGCCGAGCTTGGAAGCATAGAGCACACACCTGAATTATTTGATAGAATGTTTCAAAGAGATGTCTAAGAAAATACCCCAATAATAAAAACCACAACCTATTAAAGATTCGCAGTGTGGGTTTGAAAAGTTCCAAGAAAATGTAATTGGCTGGTATTAAGACGATTCACAGCCTCTTCTAGCACCTTTTGAAATTAAAAATAAAAAACTGCTTAAAGGTGTTGAAGGACCTAAAACACATCAATATTCTGAGAAGCATATATATTGTTATTGGGAAAAATATAATAGTAAATCATGTTTTCTACAGTTGCATAAATGTATTCAATGCCACAGGTCTCAGAAATAAACAATGAGTTTGTTCATTATTCCTGAGCATGGGAATGGATATATCTCAATTGTGTAATGATTATCTATTGGAAAGTGAAGCTTAAGGCCTACATACGAATTGTTTTTTATTCTTTTGGCTTTGCGTGGAGTGTTTGTAGAAAGGGTTCTAGCTGAGCAATAAAGCTGGGCCAAAATATCTTTAGTAGAGGAAAGTATAGGTTATGTAACTATGAATGGTTTTCATTGAATCTTACTATGAAGATTATTTTAGATTACATCTCGTATTTCTGAAGATCATCTAGAGAAGATCAAAGCATTTTACATGACATATGGCTACTTTTGAAATATAATGAGTCCATAGTTCACTTCTTGATCCAAGTAGAATTGTTAAAAGCACCACACCGGCATGGTATAGTGTTAGCACATGGTATAGTGTTAGGATACAACTTCAAATATGAAACCAATAACATATATACATGAAGAGGATACCACGGTTATTTGGGAATAACATTTGTTGTGTGTGTGAGTGGGAACAATAGTCAGTAGAAGAGGAAGTTGTATTTAATATGTCAATTTTCCCATGAGAAAATAGAACAACAACAGTAAACTTCATCATGCTTCAGATTAGCCAGTGCATAACACAACATTAGATACAATGAAATGAAGCAGAAATCATACATGTAAATCAATGTAGGTAGTGTATCAAATGGAGCATATCTATAGTGAAAGATAACATTGTACTAATTCAAATTAGGGAAAACAAATGTGCTATATCAAGGATAGATAAATCCAGATCACAAAAAGAAATGTTATTCCCTAGGATATACTGTTAGACCTTGGAGGTGCTAAGAATGTAGCAGAGTTTAGCTTTTTGAATACAAGAATAATGCAGAATGCTATTATGAAGATAGTGAAGTTTTAAAAAATACTTCAAGACATCCATGGAAGAAAAGATCACTAGTGGGAACTTTTAAATAGAGGCGCTCACATGGCAGACATTCTTGACCCTAAGTGGAGAGGTAGTTTGAACACATCACAAAAGAATGCCGTTAGAAATGGTATGAAGGATTAAGGTCCGACCTCTTTTTATTTAAAATGCTCATTATTAATCTTTGTAAAACGTTTACTCATGGTTAAATTTTTGTGTGAAGTAATGAAGATGTCTGTATAGTTAGGGTTTCGGGGTGGGTATATAATAAGCATTCACGGTATACTAGGGAGAAACCGCAACCAATAATAATAGAGGTAAATTTTCAAGAGCCATGGTCGTATTGTATCAAATAGAACGAAAAGAGTCTCAATTGATAAAGCAATGAAGACAAGAGGAGGCATTGTATATCAAGGAAAACACGGAGCAAAAGGGTCACATCCTGTATATGGAGATCTTCAGCGATTCGACAATTTTATGCAAAGGAGATCAACGATATCAGAAGCCAGAATAAATTCATGGCACAACATTCCTGTTTATAAGGGCTTAAACATAAAATACATGGAATATCAGAGAACAGTGCAATTGACGAAAGTGGTGTTTCCTTACCTTTCCAATCTTCACTGGAATCTTAGAAAGTGGTACCAAAAAAAGTCCGCTCAAACTTGAAACCACTCAAATCTGCGTCGGAAACATATGCTTCTCCTTCATGCCATTCCCGTTTCCATTCCCAATATTTTTGCCCAATCACATTCGCAAACCCTCTGCAACACAAAAAACACAGACAATCGCAAACCCTCTGCAACACAAAAAACATAGACAATCACAAACCCCCGATCGCTTCTTCACATTCGCAAACCAGGAAGACAGCAGTGGGGTTAAATACAGCAAAATAGGAAGATGGCGGACCCGACAGAAAGATAAAATAGAGTTAAATCCTCCAAAACCTTATTTTAATTTCGAATTCCACCTATTTGGTGGGAAGATGGTGCCGCCCATTTTTGGGTCAAAATCAGGTTTCATCGCCAAAACCGAAATTTAATTTTTGACAACCAAACAATAGATTTGAGCAAAAAATGGAAGTGACACACTCAGGCCTAAAGGGGCCCTTATTAGGGAGTTATAATGTGAAAATTGGTAGCACAAGGAATACTCAATAGAGCGGTCCATTCGTTGAATAATTCGAGGGGATCACCGTAAGTAAGCAAGCTGTGATAATACGTCACTTTATTATTAATATTATAACAAAACTGCTTAAATAAAACTTAGGCACCAAGTAAATTTACAATTGCCATGGATAATTTAGCGAACCACACAAAATATTTGCCTGTTCTAATATTTCTTGTTTCTTTTGGGGGAATTTAGTTGCCCATTATGGGATATCAGCAGCTGAAACTTAACAATGAACTTTGAAAGAAAACTTTTTAAGCCCAAATCATTGCCGTATTAATAGATACATTGAACTTTTCCTTGGCTCAATTTATTGTAAGCAGGGAAACCAAATTGAGGAGGACAATGCTAGACTTCATCTGAAGGTAGCAATGTTTTCTCGAATTGGCGTTTGTATTTCTTTGTACTGTATTTCTTCTGATTGATTAAAACAATTGTCATTCTGCAGGTTGAACAGTTGAAACAACTCTCCAATTCGGAGAATAATACTGCCGTGGAATTCTTGTTGATTGAGCCTTCAGAAAGTCGTGAACATCCTCAGTCATCTGAAAGTATGCATAATTCTTGCACTCCCATGAGTCAACAGTACTAAACATGCATTATTCAACACCATGAGGCCTCATACACTTACTTGCAATTAGGGTAGGCTACTTAGATATTTTATATTCTGCTTGATTGGAATTATTTGGGAATTATTCAATGTTGATAAGATAATTACAGAAAAAGTGTTTGATGTTTCCGGTTGTCCATCTGATGCCTGGTTTGGTATTCACTCACGAAACAAAGCATACATTCATTATTAATGCTTCTAATTCAATCATATCCCTTGTTGACTGATAACTGATTATGGAGCGTATGACCCGAATTATGATGAGAATCGTTTTATATACTTGTTTTCGAAGATGAATGGTAACATAAGTATTAGAATAAGAATCTAATTTGCACCTGAATTATGATGAGAAACATTTTATATACTTTGTTTTTGAAGATGAATGGTAACATACGTATTAGAATTAGAATCTAATTTGGAGTAAATATTAAAATTATTAAGCTAAGAGGCTTTCTACAGTAGAAGCAAATTTCATTGTAAACATTTGAGCTTTTGAAAAAAAACTGGTCTGCAGCTGGGTGTTCTAATTAATTGAACATTGTTGTCAATAAAATATGATTTGAGCATTTCTGTCAATAAAATATGATTTGGACTGCAACAGAACCTACAAGAATGCAAAAAGCCACGTCGTAGGATGTGATCTGGATTGTAGGGACAATATAGAAATGCAAAAGGGCAACAGGAATGTGAACGAGCAATGTTGAACGATGAAATAAAGAAATGGTTTTTTAATAACTACACTTCAAAGCTATACAATAAATAATGCATTTTGGTCACATGTAACTCTTCACAAGGATCAATTTCGCATAAAA
This sequence comes from Thuja plicata, assembly GCA_018584345.1. Taxonomy (NCBI): domain Eukaryota; kingdom Viridiplantae; phylum Streptophyta; class Pinopsida; order Cupressales; family Cupressaceae; genus Thuja; species Thuja plicata. The sequence continues at coordinate 134,910 of MU223346.1, read as the reverse complement.
TTCAATGTTCACAGTGCGGACTATTTCGTTGCCTCTCTTGCGATCCCTTCTGCTCAAAGTCTGATTCTCCGAATTGTTGAGGATGTTTGGTATTGTAGACCATAGCGTGCAGTCTGGTGTAATCCTTATTTTTACATCTTTCATAATCTCAATGGAATGCGGTTTATCATTACTTGTCAGATTATGTGGGATCTGCCTTTCAATCGGCGCTACTTTGGGTGTGTGAGGTTCGAACCTGAGACCGGTCATTTCAATCTCATTGTCTGCTCCATGAAAATGCGGGCGACGGAAGCTTTATGGTCGAATTCAGACAACCTTCCTTGCCAAATACTCTTGTATATGCAATCCAAGCTCTCGGGATGACACTCCAAGCTCTCGAGAATGTGAAATCAAACCTTGTTATCTCATTATTTTGTTGCCCCTTATCTATTTGTCCTTATGACAAAAAGAACGTTTTGGCACGTGTGGCATTTGGTGACATGACAAGTTGGCATATAATGTTTAGTTTGAAACTTAAAGTGAGTTATGTTTCATTTATAAATTATTACTAGACTTAAATTTGATCAGCATTACGTTGTGTTTTCTACTTTGTGTTTTCAAATGGGTGCATTATGCCCACCCACCCCCTCTTCCCCCCTTCCCCTCTCCCTCCCCCTCCCCCTAGCCAGTGCTCTTATGTTGATCACTTACAACTTTGACCATGTGGCATAATGACTTTCCATCCTTGTGTATAACTTCGTTGACTTTGTCAGTGGATTTAAAATGGTTTTAATTTGGATTATGGATTTTAAAGGTCATTTGTTTTTGGTTGAAAGTTCATTGTGGATAAACTAAACGAGAATTAGGTTCATTTTGAGTCATTTGTTTTTAAGGTGAAACCCTACAGCCGTTGCCACATGAAGTTGCATAGACAATTTGTTGGTGGTTTAGTTTATAATCTGGTATGAGTTTCAGTTACGTTGTACTTTGAACAATGGTGAATCCATTTGTGGTTTCTTTCTTGAGATGAAAGCGGAATTTGATGTAGATTTATGGGTTGGTATATTGCTTTGACATGTACTATCTAGACAACCTCTATTCGCTTTCAAAAGGTAACTTTGCCTTATTTTTCCTTCGAAGGGTAAAATGTTTAGGGTAAAATGAAAGAAAAAAACCATTGAAATAATACTGTTAAACTTATTCAGTTTGTGTTTTTACTTTTACTTGAGTATGGAAGAGCTACAGTTTCATTTCTATTTTTCATCATTCAACTTTTAGAAAAATCTTAAGATGCATATTTATTTGTATATCCTAATTGGGGTATCTCATAAGGGTTTTATAACATAGTTTATAAGGAACCATTTATTGTTTATGGTTTACATCACATTTTATAAACCCTAAACTGAAGGGTTTACAATATATTTTTTTTGTAAACCCTAATTGGGTTTGATATCCTAACTCAAGGGTTTGGGTTAGAGGTTCATTTGCAACACACATATCAAGTTTATTTTTGGGATAACTTCTAACTGAGGTTAAAGGAACCCTAATACGAGGCTTACCATTGAAGACATTATTTTGATCAAGCAACGTTGAAGTAAAATGTAGATTTTTCTTCTATGTAATAGATAAGTTACTTCTGTGTTAGTTTTATCAGCTATCTATCTTTGTCTTAATTTCTTCTTAACATATAAATAATAGATAACTATTTTCTATAACAGAAAATAGGTATGCATTGGAATACATAGGAAGAAGAAAGGTAAGATATATATATATATATATAGAGAGAGAGAGAGAGAGAGATGTTGCACCTTCTTAAAAACATTGTATATCATTTTGTAATGATAGAAAAACTAGTAATATTATAGAACTGCAAGTCAAGAGTGAAAAATATCATTACTAGCTTTTGGTGTAATCATATTTGATTTTATGGAAGATAGAGGTTGGTGCTCCTTGAAGTTGGTGCTTCAGTAAAAGTGTGAGTTGCAGCTCCACTATTATAATAGGAGTTGGTGCTCCTTGTAATTGGTGCTGCTAAACATAAATGTACTGAGTTGGTGCTCTTTGGATTTGTAAGATATAAAAATGTGTGGGATGTAAATGTGTATGATATAAATGTATGTAATGGAAGAAATGGGTGTTGAATGTGTATTTAAAGGTTCTGGGGGAAGATAAGATTCCCCTTCTAGCCCCAAATTTCACAAAGGAAAGATCCACTTTGATCAACCATAAGAAAATGGTTAATGCACAAATGCATCAATCGGTCGGAAATAAGAAGAAAGAAGAAAGCCTTACATTCTCGGTTTATGGATGAAGAGTGTGTAATAGATTTGAATTGTTTAAAACCTTAATTGAAATGAATTTGAGACAAGTACTAAGCTCAAAGTATAGCAAATTTGGAAATTGCTATTTTCTGGTGTTTGTATCAGGTTTTGGGAAATTTTGCAACCGGATCTGGAACAGAAACACAGAGACGGAGAAACCCCAGAAATATTTTCCTTTCTGAGTCAGGTCGACCTTGACCCAAATGCAGGGGTGCAAATGCACCCCTTTATGTCGACCTTAACCTGCACTGCTCTGACGAAAAATCTATTCACGGATCCTGAAAGTTGGCCAAAAAGGGTATCCGAATATGCTCTGTAATTCATTGTCCTGTACCTGTACCTGCAAGAAAAATAGTTTTTTTTTGGGGGGGAGGGGTTTGCCTTGGTCAAACCCCGGTTTTGGAATTAACCTTAAAATATAATTGAAATTGCAGAGATAAATAAAGTAAATAAACAAATTCACCTTGCTTGTATAGAAACCCTTGTGCAGGATTCGAATCCTTGGATCCACAAGTATGTATGCTCCAAATGAACGTAGAATGTAGAATGTAGGATGTCTCAAATCAATTGTTTTTAGATCTTCAATACCAATCTTAAATGAATCTTGCAATAGGAAGAAGCTTGTATGGATGTGGATGGAGAAATCTTCAACAAGGGGGCTCCATAGAGCTTGAATCCTTCAATGGCTACCAATGGATATCTTTGATGAATTGGATGCTTGAATGTGCTTGAATTTTTGAGTGTGGATGATTCCTTCCATAGATTATGCATAAAGTTTGGATGGATAAAATTGGTTCTTGCGTCTAATCTTAGCTTGTCTTAGAGAAAATGAGAGGAGAAAGGCTTCCTTATATACAAGTCTAGGGCACAATCTTCTAGAGAGGCCTACATAGGAGAATTAAATTCCAATTAGACCTATACCCCTAGAAGTGGACCTATATTAAATATAATTTTAAGATTTGTTACTTCCGAGTCTGAAACAGCCGACCCGAAAGAGGGAATTAAATATTTCCAAAGCCCGACATCCGGAAACCTTGAAAACTTAAAATTTGGACCCTGGGTCAGGGTCGAGGTCAACTCTAACCTAGGTCAGAATCGAGGTCAACCTTGACCCAAAAGTTTGACCTTGACCCTGAGGTCAAGAACCTCAAATTCGCAGAGAAGGATGCCAGAAACAGGCCAGAGAGAAGTGGGAAATAGGGCAGAACAGGGGAAAAGCCAAATCCAAGTCAAAGACCCATTCAAGGCATTTGACATGACCCCAAACCACTTACTTGGAGGGCTAAACCAGTCCAAAATGGAAGTTCTTCCATTTTCTGACGATACATAATTAATGAGAAAGATGTATGTTCTGAGTGGTTTTTTCTCCGTTGTATAAGGGTTTTCCACTAATGAAAATATGGTGTCACTTTTGTAATGTTGTCTCTCATTGTGTCATCTTATTAGTTTTATTGTGTCATGTGAATGTTGATCTTGTCTAATTTGTCTCATCAATTATCATTGCACTCTTAATGTGGTTTATAGTTCTACATATATGAACCGCTTCATCTCATTTTATGTTGGTGTATGCTTTGATACATGTATATCTACTTCATTTAGTAACACAGATTCACAAGTTCTAAATTATTCAAATCTTGTTAAGTTTTTTTTTAAAACAACAAAGAAAAACTAAATGATCATTGGTTATGTGTTCAATGATTATAAACTTTCTTTGATATAATTGTCTTAACTTTCTATTCTCATTAGATGATATTGTCTCAGTCATATTGTGGTTTAAACATTATTTGTCAAATTGGTTCAATCATGTTATTTGGAGGGTTTCCACAACTTTAATCTATTATACTTTTTTATATTTGTCTCACTCTGATTCACCCCCCTCAGAGTGAATCCACTTCCAACAAGTGGTATCAGAGCATAGGGTCCATGTATTACATATGTCCTAGGGATTGATTCTAGTCTTTTGGAAGTTTTGTTCATAGCACATAGTCATTTGTGCTGGTTCAAATTGCATTGCTTTCGGATAGGTCTATCAGTCTTGGTTTGATATGGTAGTAGAATACTATGGGAAAAAGGTGTATAAATAATAAGTTGAAGGATATGCCCAAATAGAAACCAGAGTTAAATTATGTTTCGACTAATACTCTTGATTCCAAAGATGATATTGTAGATGTTTTTTGTGTTTCTATTGATCAAGAAATAAAATAAGAAGGTGTGGTTAGTTTTGAATATGAGCTACTTTCAAGAGAAGCTACTTTCAAGACAAGCTACTTTCAACCCTAATAAAATGAGATTAAGAATCTTAAAAAGGAAAACCATGATCTCAACTTGTACATTTACATGAAAGTGTTAAAATTAACAAGATAGTAACTAAAAAATCATGATGAGGCTAAAAGGATCATGGATGATAAGTCAAATCTTGTAGAGGAACTGAAAGCTCAACTAGATAAAAATGATAACTTGTGTAGCAAACTAGAACATGAAGCTACTTCTTTGAAAAACAATCTCAATAGTGATTCCTTGTTAGAAGAATAAACACTTATGGATAACATGACACTAAATCTTAAAACTGAGGTTGAAGAATACAAGAGGATAGTAGATGTAAATAAATAAGAATTGGTAATTTAAAAGGATTGAGTGTTTTAAGCTTGAAGCAGAAGTTATGAATCTAAGGGAAGAACTTGAAATTATGAAAAAACAATCAAAGCAAAATAAAAAATTTGAGAATATTAATAACTTGTCATATGAGATGTTGGACAAGCAAAGACATTCAAAGGAACCTACATGTTTGGGATACAATGTTGGACAAAGCTATGCAGAAGGTTCTAAACATAAGATGATATTTTCTACTATGGATGGGAAGGAATATACATTCAAGAAGACTCGTAGAAAGAAGGTTTTTCTGGGCTATCATAATGTTGCACCTAAAGAGAAATATGGTAATAACTATATCATCTTAAAATGGAAGCACTCCCATGTTAAGAATGTTTATCCCTCCTTAGGGGGTTTTTTTAACCATCATCATGTTGTCCTCTCATTTATGCACCCTCTCTAGCTTCTCTGCCTATTTAGGACCCTGATTGGGCCTCTCCAAACACTGTTTTTCCCACCTGACACATTTTCCAGGGGCTCTGACTCCCTAGGTCAAGGTCAACCTTGACCTTGACCTAGGTCAGCATCAACCTCAACCCTGACCTAGGTCAAGTTCGATCTCAACCTTGACCCAGGTCCCCCTTTCCAATTGGAAAGTTTGTCGGTTGTCACGGGTCATTCAAAAGTTCATTCTCCCACTTTTGGGTCGGTTGTTTTGGGTTCCAAAGTGATGAATCTTAAATTATATTTAATATAGGTCCTCTTCTAGGGGTATATGTCAAATTGGAATTTAATTATCCTATGTAGGCCTCTCTAAAAGATTGTGCCCTAGATTCATATATAAGGAAGTCTTCTCCTCTCATTTTCTTTAAGTATGAATCATCAACTATTTGGAGATAAGTACATTATCGTCTACTCTCGAGCATCCATTATTATAAATAATCTCAATCTTTCAAGTGTTCAAAGTTAAGGTTTTCAAGTCTTCCTCTCAAGCATTCAAGTTCTCCATTGAAGATCAAGGATTCAAGCATTCAATCCTTAGAAGGGATTTGGTTCAAGCACTCAAGATTTATCATTCAAAACCCTAGATCTATCCATCATGGTGGTGTGATCTTCCTTCAAGATCCCTTGTGCATCCTCAAGATTCATTCATTCTTCTCTCAAGGTGGATTCCAAGCATACAATCATGGAGGTTTATGGCTTATAATATTGATTCCAAGCTTTCATATTTACATACTTGTTTACATTCAAAATACAATTGCACATATCTATTGAATATTGTTTCCCGTGAAAAAAAATGTTCCCTTGTAAAAATTGCTAAGTAGCATGTATGTTGTCAAGTGCATATTGAACTTTGAATTTTGAACTTCACAATTCAAATTTCAAGATTCAATTTACAATCCCCAATTACTTCATATCCACCTTTTTCCTTCAGTCAGCATGAAGTCATGTGAGTATGCATTTTCTTGCTTTCCGATTTTTGAATCGTAAACTTTGAACCATCATTTCGGTAGTTCAAAGTTCAAGATTTGAAATGCACTTTGTTCCCCACAGTCCTTGCCCCATGTTTCTATTTTCTTTGACGTCTTGGGCTTTTCTTATTTTGAATCTTGAACATCTCCTTTTCTTGTTCATAATTCAATTTTCAATGTGCGTCATGCATAAGTCTCGTCTTATCTATGAGCCTGTCAAGTGACTTGAGCAATATGATTTTCAAACTTTGAACCTCGCTTCACACCACTCAAGGTTCAAAATTCAATGTGCAATAAAGAAACAAATATATGTAGCTCATGCCAAATCTTTCCTTTTTTGCGGAAAAGAAGTTGAAAAGACGTTAGTTTTAAGGCTAGCTTAGGAAAAGTACCTTTCATGTAGAAGTAGAGTAAATGTGATTGGACATGCTCGGCTAATGACGGTGGGAATAATCAAGTCGTGTGAGGTGTCATGATTACCAAATTGGTAACTCAAACATATGTATTAATTTGTCTTATTTCTTGCCATTTTTTCTTATTTAGAAACTGTGATAGCATAATCAAAAGAAAGTTGTAGCGAAGGTAATCACAGGAAGGCAAGAATAGAGCATTGGTGAGTCTCAAGAAATCTTCTCCATTTCCATTTCTAATTTCATATTTTACTGTGTAAGAATGAAATTAGTTTTTCCCATTGTTTTTCTTGAGGTTACTTTCTTAAGTATTGATATGTCCTGTCCTAGAATGATGACCTCAGATGCGGGGTTTGTCAAGGAGAACAAGTTTTCTCCTATGAGTAGTTGTCTTCCCAAAATGAGAGACACCATCTTTGTAGATGAAAATTTAGAAGCGATTGTTAATAATTTCAAAAATGCAAAGGAAGGAAACTTTGCTACAAAAGTTACAGAGAGTGGTTTGTTGGAAGCAACAGGTTTTCCAGAAGTGACTTCGTACCCGAAATTGATAATAGAATGAAGAAATAGATATGACAGCAGTAAGAGATGAATTTGTTATTTTTTTGGAGAAGCACTGATAACCATCAACAGACAGATAGTCATGATGTGCTCTGTAAATTCTGCCCATGGAAGAATATGGTGATTGGAGCATTGAGAAGGCTCAATGGGAATATGACCAAAACATAAAAGAATACAAAAATAATATTGCCAGAGACTGGTTGATAAAGTCTGAAAGAGGTGGTTCCAGATTACCTAAGCCATTAAACAAGAATCACTTGATCAGAGAGGTCTGAGATGTAGTTATTATGCTGAATAGGGTGAATGGAAAACCCAACGATATTCTCTGGGAAGATTGGATGTACATTTTCATCCAATCTATTCTAGCAGAAGGACAAGGTGTTGATCAGGAAGAAGTGACAGCAGAAAGGCTTCATGAAGAATTATTCCAATCCGCAGAAGCATCAAGTTTTTTTTTGACTTCATACCTATTCTATGTGCTTGCTAATTGTAGGAATTGGGAGGGATTGCCTCATAGAAAATGGAAGGAAAATATGAAAATTTATGAATATTATCTACTACTGCAGAAGAAAAAGAATCCAAAAGATTTCCAAAGAGTTCAGAACACATTCTTGTCAAAGCTCATTTTCAAGCTAAAACGTAAAATCAACTGTAGGATGTTTGAAGAAGCTATGGAGTTAATTAAGATTTATGGTATCTTTTTCATCTGAATCCCTACTTTCAACTACCTAAGAGTAGGAGGATTCAGTGGAGAACCTCTAAAACTCCCAAGATACTATTTAGACAAATATGTCTCACTAGAAGTCTACAGAGAATTAATCCAAGTTGAGGTAAAATTCAGACTTAAGAGAGGGGTAGGTTGTCTTTTTCCCATTGACATAGGGCATTATCGTTTTAGATGCATGCACATAGGTTCCACCTTGGATGAAGAACTTAAAGTCATAAATCTCCCTTCCTACCAGAAAATAATTTATTTTGACATCAAGCGTTTTGTAGCAAGTCATTTCAATATCAATGCCACATTTTCGCATCAAGCAGAGTTGGAAGATTTTTGGGCAGATTGTGTCGATGAAATTGAAGTTGAAAAGAGATTGAACTCTAGATTCTCCTTGAAACAAATTGCCTCATTAAAATTTCCTTTGAAGTTTAAAGGTTTAGATATTGAAGATGAAGAAAGTATCTTGGAATATGGATATGTGGAGCTGAATGATGATGCATTATCCAAAAAAATAGACTGGGAAAAAGGAGAAGAAGAAGATGTGAATGCCCTATCTATAGATGTGTTTAAAATAACACATAGATGGTCAAAAGAACTAAATCAAAAGAAGAAGAAAGAAACTTCTGGTTCATTAATTAGAAAGAGTCTGAGGATTTTAAAGCTCGTGAGGTCTCCTCTCCATACTGATAAGATTGATAAATTGCTTTCTGCAGGTGAAACAAACTCTGGAGTAGAAGTTCATTCAGAAGAAATGAAGCCAAACATTGGAAAATCTACGAGAATAACCAAAACCAGAAGCAAAAGGAAAGAGAAGGTAGATAATATCCTCTGCATTGTAATAGATCTTGAGGAAGAATCTAATCTACAAACTCAGAAAAATCCAAGATGAGTAAGTCACCAGTGAGTCCCTCGGGAAATGAATCAGCAAAATCAAGTTAGTAGGACCTGACAATTTTGAAGAGCCCTGGAACACAAGCCTCCGCAAAGACTAATACACCTAAAACTCCAAACTGGCTGGAATTATCAGTCAACAAAAAGAGAAACATCGTGCCAGTCTCCACTCTAGTTGGAGATCTAGTCAGCAAGTACCTGGGAAAAACCCCAAGGGCAAAGAAGCCCAAAATAGAGGCTATGTTGGATGTAGACCCTAAAAAAGGCCACTGGATTATAGAGGTTTTCAAGCCCAATTCTAATAAAGCTATTGATGAAGTGACAGAGAAGGATTTCAATGTGAAAAAGGTGGATTTAGGCATGGTCACTAGATCAGCTGCCGATTTGAAGATGTTGAACTCAATGAATAAGAAAATAAATCACCTGATATTGAAAGACGCTGAAGACAAAATGAAGCTTATGCAAGCTCTTTTTGGTTTACCTAAATATATACAACAGCTTCAAGGCCCAGTTCCTCAGCCCCTATCCATGATACCCATCGACTTGGATGTTAAGTCTCCAAAAAATCACAAATTCCTCGATCAGGTCCATAAAGATAGATCCATATCAAAGGCTTTCTTCACCTGGAGTGATAAGGTAACTAAAGATATCACCAAATTCACCAATGATTTCAATAAATTGATTGAAAAATCTGATGAACTTCTCAAAGCAGTAGAGGAAGATGTTGAATCATGGAAAAAGGAAAATGATCAATTGGAGATTAAATCACAAAATATGGAGGAAGACTATGCTTACGGTATAAATAAGTTTCTTTTAGAGAAAGTAGTATGAAGCCTTGAAGAGAACTCAATGTTCATTTCCAAGATGAACATAGAATGGGGAGGTGGATTGTACGAGAAATCCATTGAAGAATTTTTCCAGATCCTTGAATCTCATATAAATTCTAAGGAAATCATGCATTCCCAGAATGAATGCATGGGGAAAATAATTGGAGGTGAAAAGGAGATTGGTTGTGATATGACTAAAGTGATTTCTTATTATGAAAAGAAGATAGAAAATGTAATGGCTACTAAAGAGGTTGAGGTGAAGGATTTTTCTACTTTAGCTTATGTGGAATCAACAGTTGTCTATGGCTACGAGAAGATGAAGATTTTTTAAAATAAAGCCTAGCGGATTCAAAACTTCAAGAACATTTGGGGGCAAAGGTTTGAAATAGTTACCACACCAAATCAAGAACTGAGAGAGAGGTTCTCAGCTATATTTGAGGAATGGAGTGCAACAAAAGGTGCCACCAACACTATTGGGAAAGATGGAGATGAAGTTGGCCAATCAGTCAATTAGTTTTCTAGATAACCATCTTAATTTTGCAAGTTATCCAAAAAAAATTGTGATCTCTTTGGTTATTTAGTTTGAAAGACTGAATTAGCCCTGTGTGGCTATATATTATATTTTTGATGACCGAATGAGGGTCGGTTCTCTTGTGAAAAACTTTGGAATACTATCTAGATTTGTTTGAGTTATTTTTCTATTATTATACTATGAAACTCTAGATATAGAAATACATATAATCAGTTGGTTTTATGAGAAGATTCTAGTAATTTCATTGATCAGTTGATCTGATGAAATGTATGATTTTAGTTTCAGTTGGAATTAAATGATTATGTTACTTTGATCTGCAAAAATATCTTAGTATTTTGTCAGTAATCTTTTCAAGATTTGATCTCGTTTGAATAAGCCATTCTTAATTAGTTTTCTTTCATAATTCAAGTTAGTTGGCTTGGATATCTGGATTATCTGTTAAGAATCTCAAATCTTTTAGTCCTTAGATCTGTGATGAATGTTAATTAAATCCTTTTATGCTTTCTGGTAAAAAGTCCATATCTTGGATTAATATTCTTTTCTAATAAGAAGTTACTAAAGATATATGTTTGTATAAGGTTGTTGCTCCTTTGAAGCAGAGAGTGTAGTTGTGATAAACTCATTCAACTATTAGTGTATTTTTCTTCTATTATGGGCATACGGAGTTATTTATGTATTCATCTTGAAGAGGAAAAGTCTATTCACTAACAAATGTTTCGCGACTCCACTAGGGAGTACATTGTCAAGTAGATCAGTATGTAATTTTGTCTTTCTATAAGGTTAAATCATGGTATTGCCTATTGATGCAATACCTGGTCAAGAAGAAATACCTCTAGTCCTTCAACCTGACTTATATTTTCTAGATACTTAGGAGGACATTATTGTCGATTTAAACACTCTTGCCTGTTAGTCAAGAGTAAGTGATCAGCAATATCAACAAGTTTGACTTGTTATAGAGGAGGAAGAAGAGATTAGGGAGTGGCTAAGAGGACTTCCCATAGCTCAAGAGGCTATCATAGTAGATAGGACAGCTCAAGGCCCTTAAAACCCTAAACCCTGGATTCTCATCCTTACACCAGATCCCAGAGAAGGGAGGGTATTTTCGACAGATTTTATCAAGAGTTTCAGAATTTATATTTTCCAATTACCTATACCCCTAAGAATAAAGTATAGAGTAGACCCTCCTCTCCACCTAAAGTTTCTCCTGAAGCATCTTCACATGACCTTAATTGGCAGGCCTTGAATCCAAGCTCCACCTATTGTAACCATCTTCCCGAAGTCAGTCATGGCACAACCTTTGGGAGCAGCAGTTGGTCCTTTAAATGTGGGAGGAAACCATCCCTTACCAAAAGGGGCTAGAGATATCCTACCTAAGTTCTATGGTAGTGGAAAAAAAATTTTGGATGACCATTTGAATGCTTTCAATACCGCTTGTGGAGTTTTAGCTGTTCAACACAAAGATGTGGCAATTAGGTTATTTGTGCAAACCCTTTTTGAGTTAGCCGCTGATTGGTTCTACCATTTTTTGAATGGTCATATTACTGATTGGAGTTCTATGAAAACAAATTTTGAATCATGTTTCAGGTCTGCTAAAGATGAACATTCTCTCCTACTTCAATTATCCCAATTAAAAAAGGAGATGCATGAACCCATGAGGGAATTCATGGAAAAATTCAATAAGATCCTCTACCAAATTCCCAATGCCAAGAGACCTAATGGTGAGAACCAAAAGGGTTTCTTTGTTAATGCTATGCCACCATATATAAGTTATTAGTTGAGATAGGATATAGTTGTTGACTTAACTATAGCCCAGAGCCTAGTAGTAGAACTTGAAGATGATCTAATAACAACAAGAAAGTTGAAGCGGGAAGTGTAAACACTAGCTAATCAAGCATCTACCTCTAGTTCTACTAACCTGGTAGTACAGAGATTAGTTAATGATATTATTTCTCTAAAAAGACAGTCTCCAAAATCTACGCCTGCCCCATATCAAGACATACCTCGTAGATACCCAAACCAAGGGATAGCAAATTATGGGAAACTATTAAATGCATTGCCAATTCAACAAAGGCTTTAAATTGAACCTCTTCTTGCAACAAGTAACATATATATTTTTCATTTAATAGATGAACATGATGAAGACACATGCCTTGAAATGATGCAGTACAAATAGATGAAATCTAACAAAGAGACCATTCAAGAGATCCCTGCTAATGAAGAAAACTCTAGAGGACCTGGCGACTCTATAAGTTACTACCTAGAGTATGAATCTGATTTAGACCATGGTGGTGATATTTTAATTACTCTGGAGGAACCTTCCTATCCAGTGCTTACTAGGGGTCAGCAAGGTGGCAAAGTTACTAATCAGTTTCACATCCATTCAAAAATAAAAAAGATAAAGAGTAGATGAACCAAATTGGCAGTGGCTCAAGGAAGGAAGAAAATGCATTCCTAGAGGTAAAGATTCTAAAATAATCAGATCCTGAATATTCTTTTGATTTTGTTGATTTTTGTAAATCTTCTAAAATCCAGATTTCTCCTGTTGAATATTTGAGGTTAAATCCCAATGAGCTTGATAAATTAGTAGATTATGTAAAAGGTTCCTCTCCTGGAGTTATAGCTAGTCAAACAAATGTTGTATCTACTCATGAAACCCCTATAAATCTTGAATTAGATCATCCTAAGAATGTTCAACCTGTCTTGAATCAAGATTCCTCAGAACCTTCTCATGTTATGGGAAAACCAAAACCTTTTTATGTATCTCTGTTTATTCATGGCCATAAAATCAGCAGCTGTATCATAGACTCAGGGGCGTCAGATAATATTATGCCCTCTTCTATAGAAAAAGCGCTAGATTTTCCCTTAACAAGGACTTTTGGTAAATTCTATTCAATGGATTCTAAAAAGGTTCCATTACTTGGTCAAATCAAAGATGCCCAGGTTTCGTTAGCTACTTTTCCCAACAAGAGGTTAAAATTGACCATCCTAGTTGCATATATACCTGCTAGTTATGGTATTCTTTTAAGTCAAACCTTTTGCAGATAATTATGAGGTGAAATCAAATTAGATTGGTCACAGGAAATAATACCCATTGGTAATCAAAAGGTAATCTTACAACCAGAAACCAAATCCAAATATACAGTTTTCCCATCAGAAGATCCCAGAGCCCAGATTTTGTATCATGAGACAAATTTTGCTAATTATGTAATTTTACCTAAAGATGATGTTACAGAGCTAGAACCCTCTTGCAATGAAGGAATATGGATTCTTGAGTTTGATGGAAGCTATTCTTCCAAGGGTTCTGGTGCATGAGTGTTTTTTATATATCCTTTCGAAGAAAAGTTACCTTTTACTTTTAAACTAGAGTTTGAGAATAGTAATAATATGGTCGAGTATGAAGCTTTTCTACTTGGTATTGAAGAAGAAAAGAGGAAAGGCATCAGATCCTTGAAAGAAAAGGGAGACGTTGAGCTAATTTTGAACCAGGTGAGAGGGATGTATGCGGTAATAAATGAAAGGATGAAGCACCACCAAATTAGATTCTTGGATGAAATTGAGGGTTTTGAAGCATTTTCAATTGAAGTGGTCCCTCGAGAATTGAATTCTATAGAAGATTTCCTGGCTAGTTTGGTAGCATTATTGATCCCTCATCCAGATTTCGATAATAATCAATATACTATAGAGCTTGTTCATCGGCATAGTGTACCTGATAATGCAAATTCTTGGCAAGTTTTCAGTGACGATGCTCATGTGTTGACGTTTCTGCAAGGTATTGAGAAGTTCTCTTCATTATTCTTTGAAGGATTAGAGTTCAAATGTCAAGAATACTATGTTGATGAAGGAATTGATCAAAATGAGGATATTGTGCAACTGAAAGGAAATCACATCCCAAAAGGCCTTATGACGATGGAGAGTTTGTTTGACTGTACCAATTGTTTTATCGGTCAAGTTAATGAAACCAGTAACAAACAATCCAGCAATTTTGAAAGAATAAATATAGGGGATAATGAAGATCCTAGATTTCTAAATTGTGCCACATGTTACAGTCCCAAAGAAAAGATCATTTTCACCAAATTACTAAAAGATTTGAAGGATGTCTTCGCATGCTTGTATGAAGATCTAAAGGATTTCAGAAGCAGAAAGTTTCAACATCATATTCCCCTGAAGTCTGGAGCCAAGTATTTTAGACAAAAATTGAGAAATTATAACCTTAGAGTAGTAGATGCCATTTTTAGGGAGGTGGATAAGATGCTTAATGCTAGAATAATTTACCCAGTTCATCATTCCACTTGGGTAGCGAACATAGTGCCAGTTCGTAAGAAAAATAGAGAAATTTGGATCTGTGTAGACTTTAGAAATCTAAATTAGGCTAGTCTGAAAGATAATTTTGCCCTACCTAATATGGATCACACTTTACAGATGGTTGCAAGTTTTGAGATAATGTCTATGCTGGATGGTTTTTTAGGTTATAATCAGATCAATGTAGATCCTAGTGACCAGCATAAAACAACATTCACCACTCCTTGGGGCACGTTTGGATATAGTCAAATGACATTAGTCTTGATCAGTGAAGGTGCCACTTTTCAATGGGCCATGAACTCCTCTTTCGGTCATTTAATGAATAAACTAATTGTGGTATATCTTGACGATATGACCGTCTTCTCCCGTAGAAGAAAGAAACATTCAAAATATTTAAGACTCATCCTCCAGGAGTGTAGAGATCAAGGAATATCACTAATTTCTAAAAAATCTATTTTATGTGTAACTAAAGGAAGATTGTTAGGTCATATAGTGTCGAAAGAAGGGATCAAGATTGACCCCAAAAGGGTGCGATAAATCCAACAGTTATGTTTACCTTCCAACAGAAGTGGAATAAGGTCTTTCTTTGGGCAGATCAACTTTTTGAGAAGGTTTGTGCCAGATTTTTAAGAAACAACCAGACCCATGGTAAGCTTATTAAGTGAAAAACAAACCTTTAGATGGAATGATGAAGCCATAATTTTTTTTGAAGAAGTTAAGAATGCAATTGCTCAGGCTCTAATCCTTGTGCATCTAGATTTTTGAAAGGATTTTATAATACACTCTTATACCTTGGAGCACACAATGTCAAGTGTTCTATTGCAAAACAATGAAGCTGGCAAGGATGTTCCTATTTCTTATATGAGTGTGCCACTAAAGAAACATGAGTTGAGGTACTCCCCTATAGAAAAACAAGCTTTTTTGGTGGTTAAAGCTATTAAACAATTATGATACTATATTATTGATTCCCATTCTACAGTTTATATCTCAAACGCGGCTATTAAGAGTATTCTGACCTAGCAGGAGGTATCTATGAATAATAGGGAAACTTAGGTTGCAAAAGTGTAGGAGTTTAATTTGGAAATGAAACCCACAAAATTGGTAAGGGGTTAGGGCCTCTGTAAATTGATTGCAGAAAATGATAAAGAATCTGGAGAAAGGATCCCTTTATCTCTATTTACAGGTCTAAAAGATGCATGGTTCTCAAATGTGGCTTTTTATTTTACATATGGAGAGTGTCCTAATCATCTAACTGTAAAGGAACAAATAAATTTGAAATTAAAAGTGACCAAATATGTTATAGTTGATGATATATTATACAAAAGAGGCTTAGATGGGATGTTTCTTAGGTGTGTAGATGAGGATCAACAAAGAAGTTGCTTCAATCCTTTCATAATGAATCCTACGACGGACATTTTTCATCTTTAGTAACAAATTTCAAATTACTAAGGACTTGTTACTATTGTCCTAGGATGTTCAAGGATGCTTACAGATGGGTGGCACAATGTGAGAAATGTAATTTATTCTCTGGAAAACCCCATTTGGCTGCTTTACCATTAAGACCTACAGTCATTGAAGAACTATTCAAGCAGTGGGGCTTAGATTGTGTAGGTCCAATACATCCTCCATCAAGCGTAGGTCACACCCATATCCTGACTGCAACAGACTACTTTACAAAATGGGTAGAAGCTATTCCTATGAGAAAGACTACTCTAGAGATAGTTTGTTCCTTTCTAAAAGAAAATATTTTGGTGAGACTTGGGGTTCCTACCAAGATAGTGGCAGATAATGTGCAAAATTTTTCTTCTCATGAAATGCAGTTATTCTGTTATGACAATGGGATTTAGTTGTCACACTCATCTGATTATTTTCCTCAGGGTAATGGTCAGGCTGAATCAACTAACAAGAAATTCATTTCCATAATGAAAAATTTAGTTAATGACAATGCTAGAGATTGACACAAAAGATTGCATGAAGCCTTATGGGCTGATTGCACTTCACCCAAATGAGCCATAGGGATATCTCCTTTTGAGTTGGTATATGGCGTAGAGGCTCAACTTTCTCTTCCATTAGAATTAGCAGTAGCTAAGATACAAAAAGGGATCGAGGACCAACAATTTGAAAATTCCTTGGAGAAGACAATCATGTATTAATGAGAAAAATTGAAGAGGAAAAAGAAAATATTGTCAAAAATATTACCACTCACCAAGCTAGGGTGAAGAAAATCTTTGATAGGAAAGCTCAGGCCCAGAAATTCATGACAGGAGATAAAATTTTATTGTTGGATAAAAGGCGGGAGCCTCGATGCGTACATAGAAAATTTGAATCATTGTGGAAGGACCCCTTTGAGATTATCCAAGAGCTCGGACCTAATTCTTTCAAACTGACGTATGCTGATGGAACTGAAATGCCCTTGTCCTTCAATGGGCAAGATCTCAATCTTTATGAGTTGTAAATAGCAGGTCTTTTCTGTGTACAAAAGTTTTGTTGTGCTTTAGGTTAGTGTTTTCTTGTTAGTCATCTTAGTTTTGTGCCAAACCAAAGACTTTTGGAGTTCATTTTTTAGTCCCTCACGGTCCAAATCCCCAGTTAGAGTAGCCTGTTGCCAGTGAAAAAAAAACTTTCCCTTGTAAAAATTGCTAAGTAGCGTGTATGTTGTCAAGTGCATATTGAACTTTGAATTTTGAACTTCGTAGTTCAAAGTTCAAGATTCAATTTACAATCCCCATGTTACTCCATGTTCACCTTTTTCCTTCAGCTTTCATGAAGTCATGTGAGTATGCATTTTCTTTCTTTCCAATTTCTGAATCGTGAACTTTGAACCATCATTTTGGTAGTTCAAAGTTCAAGATTCAAAATACACTTTATTCCCCGCATTCCTTTCCCTATGTTTCCATTTTCTTTGATGTCTCTGGAATTTCTTATTTTTAATCTTGAACATCTCCTTTTCTTGTTCATAATTCAATTTTGAATGTGCGTCATGCATAAGTCTCATCTTAGCTATGAGCCTGTCAAGTAATTTGAGAAATATTATTTTTGAACTTTGAACCTCGCTTCACACAGTTCAAGGTTCAAAATTAAATGTGCAATAAATAACTGAATATATGTAGCTCATGCCAAATCTTTCCTTTTTTGCAGAAAAGAATTTGAAAAGACATTGGTTTTAAAGTCATCTTAGCAAAAGTACCTGTCATGCAGAAGTAGAGTAAATGTGATTGGACATGTTTAGCAAATGACGGCTGGAGTAATCAAGTCATGTGAGGTGTCATGATTACCAAATTGGCAACTCAAATGTATGTATTAATTTGTCTTATTTCTTGACATTTTTTCTCATTTAGCAACTGCGATAGAATAATCAAAAGAAATTTGCAGCCAAGGTAATTACGGGAAGGAAAGAATAGAGCATTGGTGAGTCTCAAAAAATCTTCTCCATTTCCATTTCTAATTTCAGATTTAACAGAGTAAGAAATAAATTAGGCTTTTCCATTTTTTTTTTTGAGTTTACTTTCTTAAGTATTGATATGTCCATTTGTAGTATGTCGGCCTCAAAGGCCAAGTTTGTAAAGGAGAACAGGTTTTCTCCTGTGAATAGTTTTCTTCCCGAAATGAGAGACACCATCTTTGTAGATGAAAATTTAGAAGTGATTGTTAATAATTTAAAAAATGCAAAGGAAGGAACCTTCGCTGCAAAAGTTGCAGAGAGTGGTTTATTGGAAGCAGCAGGTTTTCTAGAAGTGACTCTATGCCCAGAATTGGAAATGGAATGCAAAAATAGATATGACAGGAGTAAGAGATGCATTCGTTCTTTTTCTGGAGAAGTGATGATAACCATCAACAAACAGATAGTCATGACAGCTCTGCAAATTTTGCCTATGGAAGCATATGTTGATTGGAGCATTGAGAAGGCTCAATGACAATATGACCAAAACAGAAAATAATACAACAATAATATTGCTAGAGACTGGTTGATAAAGTCTGAAAGAGGTGGTTCCAGATTACCTAAGCCATTAAAGAAGAATCACTTGATCAGAGAGGTCTGAGATGTAGTTATTATGCTGAACAAGGTGAATGGAAAACCCAACAACATTCTCTGGGAAGACTGGATGTACATTTTCATCCAAGCTATTCTAGCATAAGAACAAGGTGTTGATTGGGCTGAAGTGATAGCGGAAAGGCTTCATGAAGAATTATCCCAATCTGCAGAAGCATCAAGTTTCTTTTTTACTTCATACCTATTCTATGTGCTTGGTACTTGCAAAAATTGGGAGGGATTGCCTCATAGAAAATGCAAGGAAAATATGATAATTTATGAATATTATCCACTGCTGCAAAAGAAAAAGAATCCAGAAGATTTTTGAAGAGTTCAGAACACATTCTTGTCCAAGCTCATTTTCGAGCTAAAAGGAAAAATCAACTGCAGGATGTCTGAATAAGATATGGAGTTAATCAAGATTTATGGTATCTTTTTCATCCAATTCCCTACTTTTAGCTACTTAAGAGTAGGAGGATTTAGTGGAGAACCTCTAAAACTCCCAAGATACTGTTTCGACAAATATGTCTTACTAGAAGTCTGCAAACAGTTAATCCAGGTTGAGGTAAAATTCAGACTTAAGAGAGGAGTAGGTTCTCTTTTTCCCATTAACTTAGGGCATTATTTCTTTAGATGTATGCACGTAGGTTCCACCTTAGATGAAGAAATAAAATTCATAAAACTCCCTTCCTACCAGAAAATAAGTTATTTTGATAGCAAGTGTTTTGTAGCAAGTCATTTCAATATCGATGTCACATTTATACATCAAGCAGAGCTAGAAGATTTTTGGGCAGACTGTGTAGATGAAATTGAAGTTGAAAATATATTGCACTCCATATTCTCCTTGCAACAGATTGCCTCATTACAATTTCCTTTCAAGGTTAAAGGTTAGATATTGAAGATTAAGAAAGTGTCTTGGAATCTAGCTATGTGGAGTTGAATGATGATGCAATATCCAAAAAAATAGATTGGGAAAAAGGAGAAGAAGAAGATGTGAATGCCTTGTCCAAAGATGTGTTTAAAAGAACACATAGATGGTTAAAAGAACTAAATCAAAAGAATAAGAAAGAAACTTTTGGTTCATTAACCAGAAATAGTCTGACGATTTTAAATCTTGCGGCCTCTCCTATCCATACTGATAAGATTGATAAATTGCTTTCTGTAGGTGAGACAAACTCTAGAGTAGAAGTTCATTCAAAAGAAAAGAAACCAAACATTGGAAAATCTATGAGAATAAAAAACACTAGAAGAAAAAGGAAAGAGAAGGTAGATAATGTCCCCTGCATTGCAATAGATCTTGAGGAAGAATTCGATCTGCAAACTCAGAAAAAATCCAAGAAGAGTAAGTCACCAGTCAGTCCTTCAGGAAATGAATCAGCGAAAGCAAGTCAGTAGGACCTGACAATTTTGTAGAGCCCTAGAACACAAGATTCTGCAGATACTACTACATCGCAAACTCCAAACTGGCTGGAATTATGAGTCAGCAAAAAGAGAAACATCGTGCCAATCTCCACTCCAGTTGGAGATCTAGTCAGCAAGTACCTGGGAAAAACCCCAAGGGCGAAGAAGACCAAAATAGAGGCTATGTTGGATGTAGACCCTAAAATAGGCCACTAGATTACAAAGGTTTTCAAGCCCAGTTCTAATAAAGCTATTGATGAAGTGATAGAGAAGGATTTTGATGTGGAAAAGGTGGATTTAGGGATGGCCACTAGAGCTACCAATTTGAAGATCTTGAACTCTGCGAATAAGAAAATCAATCAACGGCTATTGAAAGACGTTGAAGACAAAATGAAGTTGAAGCAAGCTCTTTGTGAGTTAGATAAATATATACAATAGCTTCAAGGCCCATTTCCTTAGCCCTTGTCCATGATACCCATTGAATTGGATGTTAGGTCTCTAGAAAATTAGAATTTCCTCAATCAGGTCCATAAAGATAGATTATAGATATATATATCAAAGGCTTTCTTCACTTGGAGTGATAAGGTAACTAAAGACATCACCAAATTCACTAATGATTTCAATAAATTGATTGAAAAATCTGATAAACTATTGAAAGAAGTAGAAGAAGATGTTGAATCATGAAAAAAGGAAAAGGATCAGTAGGAGATTGAATCACAGAATATGGAGGAAGTTTATGCTTATGGTATAAACAAGTTTCTTTCAGAGAAAGAAGTACCAGGCCTTGAAGAGAACTCACTGTTTGTTGCCAAGATGAACATAGAATGGGGAGGTGGATTGTATGAGAAATTCATTGAAGAATCTATCCAGATCCTTGAAGCTCATATAAACTTAAAGGAAATCATGCATTCCCAGAGTGAATGCATGTGGAAAATAATTGGAGGTGAAAAGGAGACTGGTTGTGATATGACTAAAGTGTTTGCTTCTTATGAAAAGAAGATAGAAAATCTAAGAGCTTCTAAAGAGGTTGAGGTGAAGGATTTTTCTATTTTAGCTCATGTGGAATCAACAATTGTCTATGGCTAAAAGTAGATGAAGATTTTTGAAAATAAATCCCAGCAGATTCAAAAATTCAAGAACATTTGGGCGCAAAGGTTTGAAACAGTTACCACACCAAATCAAGAATTGAGAGAGAGGTTCTTGGATACATTTGAGGAATGGATTGTAGAAAAAGGTTCCACCAATACTACTGGGAAAGATGGAGCTGAAGTTGGCCAATCGGTCAATTAGTTTTCTAGATAAATGTCTTATTTTTGCAAGTTATCCAAAAGTTTTTGTGATCTCTTTGGTTAATTAGTTTTAAAAACTAAATTAGCCCTGCGTGGCTATATATTATATTTTTTATGACCGAATGAGGGTTAGTTCTCTGGTGAAAAACTTTGCAATACTATCTGTTTGTTTGAGTTATTTTTCTATTATTATACTGTGAAACTCTAGATATAGAAATATATATAATTAGTTGGTTTTATGAGCAGATTCTGGTAATTTCATTGATCAGTTGATCTGATGAAATGTATGATTTTAGTTTTAGTTAGAATTAAATGATTATGTTACTTTGATCTACAAATATATCTTAGTATTTTTTCAATAATCTTTTCAATATTTGATCTCATTTGAATCAGTCATTCTTAATTAGTTTTCTTTCATAATTCAAGTCAGATAGCTTGGATATCTGGATTATCTGTTAATAATCTCAAAGATTTTAGTCCTTAGACCTGTGATGAACGTTAATTAAAGCCTTTCATGCTTTCTGGTAAAAAGTGTATCTTATATTAATATACTTTTCTAATAAGAAGTTACTAAAGATAGATCTTTGTATAAGGATGTTGCTCCTTTGAAGCAGAGAGTGTACAATTGTGATAAACTCATTCAATTGTTAGTGTATTTTTCTTCTATTCTAGGCATAAGGAGTTATTTATCTGTTCATCTTGAAGAGGTAAAAAAATTTCACTAATAAATATCATAGCTTCATTGATAGATTTACTTCTACTACTTGCTAGCATTTTCTATTTCATTTATTGATTTCCCGAATACTGACACAGACATCAGAAAATAGGATTTTTCAGATCTACTACATTCCAAGGTAAATGTTTCATTTCAATTAAGTATTTAATCAATTCAAATCTATTGTTTCACTTTATAATCAAGGCATTAGGTTTTCTTCCCCTCTGCATCCATAACTGGTTGATTCCTTTTTGCATTGATCATCTCCTTTTGATTAATCAATTGGGATCTCCTTGTCTTGGATTAGGAGGCCATACATTTCCATAAACACATCACACCCACACACACATTTTTTTCATATATATATATATATATATATATATATATATATATATATATATATATATATATATATATATATCTTACATTTTGGTGAACCCGCGATAGTCAACTCTTTCTTTTTGGTGTTAGATGCTTTGTCTCTTTTCCTTAGAGACTAGCTTTTGCATACATATTAAATTAGTTTTCTTTTATGCTCTTGTATTTTAAAATACAAAAAAAATCCACATACTCATAACAATACAAAAATATTTCTTGCATTTCATTCGTTATAAATATCTTTAAGATGCTTTGGGGTATTGTTATTTTCCTCACTATTCTTCTCTTAGCATCTCTTTATAGTACTTATGATGTTTATGAAATTATCATCCATTTCATCTTGTTTGTTACTCTTCATGTTTCACTTGCTTATGCTATTTTGAGATTAACTAATACTAGTCTTCCTACTTTCAAAACTTTCATTAAGGATTTGTGTACGGGACTTATTACTATTTTGGATTATGTGAAGAATTTGGTAGATGATACCCCATTTCCTAATCTTCCTAATCCTAATCCTATCCTTCGTAATCATATTCCTAATCTTCCTCTTCCTAATCCTATTCTTCCTAATCCAATTCCTAATATTTCCACTCCTATGTCTCCATCTTCTATCCCTAGTTCTTCCCACACTCATGATGGAGCTCAAACTATGGTTCATGATGCATATGTTCAGGAATTCTTTGATTTACCTTCTCCTTCTTATCTGATTCATGATAATATTAAAGGGAAGATTAAAGAAAATTCTTCTAAACCTATCATTCTTCCTTACACAACATTTTATCATGATCACCATAAACAATCACCTCCTATAGAAGCTTTACAAGATATGTACACTACCGGATACAAGATGGTGGTTAAACAAGGTTATAATGGTTTAGGGCTTGGTGTTAATGAACATGGTATTAAATATCTGGTTCATCTATCCCCTAAACAGGACAAGCATGGTCTAGGATTTCCGCTATCTCAACTTGAGGTGGTTGATTTTTATCGTCACCCTCCTCTTCATATCCTCCTTCCAACACCATCCTTAGATTACCCTGATACCCCTCAAGATCTGGCTAAGAAGGTCTATATTCAGTTAATGAATTCTAAGAAAGAAATATTTAAACCTATGCTGAAAGATGCTCTCTCCAAGTAAAAATTTCCTTTTCATTATAGTAATACACATTTACTTTTTGATTGTGTGCATTTGAAGATGTATGTTAGAGAAAGAGCTACTTTAGGAATTATATCTCACTCTCATGTGGTATTACAATTTCTTCATAATTTCCATACAGGGCATACCCCTAGCTCTTCAGTAATATAGATCTTTCTCCCTCTTGTCTCTTCACTAGGGGAAAGAGGTTTCTCTTCCATTTTTTTCTAGGATCCATTATGTTCTTAGCATTTTTTTTTTAGCTTAATTGGTTATCCTCTCTATATTCTATCTCTATGGTTTTGTATTATGGTACATACTTCCCTTGCTCATAATCATCCATAGCTCTCTTTTAATATTCATGATATATTTTCTAGGAAAAAATTTTGTGAAGATATATCTTTGTTACAATATCTCTTGGTATGATTGGTATATCCCTTGCTTTCATCCCTGGGGGGAAAGGTTTTCCCTTCTTTCTCTATATCTAAGGATCTACTTTCCTTATCCTAGTGGCATTTGTTTATTCTACAACATTATTTCCTTATAAAGACTAATGTTTTGGCTATGGATACCCTCTTATATGAGAGGTGATTGTCCTAGGTCATCACCTCTTCTTTATTTTGAAAATTATGTTCTTTATAAACTCTTTCCCTTTCTTTGGGTTAGAGTTTTCTTCCTTCATTCAAAGATTCCTCTTCCTCTTAAACACAGGGGGCTTGATGATTGAATCTTTGGTCCCTCTTTAATTTTCCTTGAAAGATGATATTTTATCCTAAGTACTCCTCTATGGTGAGAATCTTGTTGATAAGATCTCTTTCTCTTTGAGGATCCTTTTTCCATAGGTGACATATCCTTTTCACAGTTATCTATGCTCTTAGATGTAAGGGTCAATACTCTTCGGTAAGATTATAGTATACATTGTTGTTAACATGATATCTCCTTACTTTGTGAAGTAGGTATCCTCCTTTCTCTTCCTTATCCTATCTAATAGGTAGCCATGATAAGGAAGGGGCATATATAGGGTCTCCCTTATACTATAGTTTAGATTTTACAACAATGCTAAATCCTCGGAAGGTAACGCACATAAGTTTCTAAATCCTGAAGAGACGCATTTTTATTTTTATTTTTTTTAAATCCTCGGAAGGTAACGCACATAAGTTGCTAAATCCTAAAGAGACGCATTTTTATTTTTGCTAAATCCTTGGAAGGTAACACACATAATTTTCTAAACCCTGAAGAGATATGCATTTTTCAAATTCAAATATGCTAAATCCTTGGAAGGTAACGGACATAAGTTGCTAAATCTTGAAAAGACACATATTTTATATTCCATAGTGATACAAGAATGTGGATCTATGGGTATTCCAAAAGCCGTCAGAAGACGCATTACAATTACAAAGCATAGTTTATGGGTGAACCTATTTTCATCTGGCTCCTTGGTGATTCATGGTAAGGTTGACATCTTACTAGGTGAGGTAATCACTTTCTCTTTTCTCTCTTTCACTTTCATGCTAGTAAGATTAGATCATGAAGCTATGTTATTTATAGTGTTTCTCTTCTCTTGCTTATGTAGTCATTTATGATTTATATGATTATTTTCTCTTTCCTTTCATACCCTTGTGTGTGTATGTTGAATTAGAATCCTTGGTCTAGGGGAAAATATTCTTAACAAAGTGATGTTCTACCTCGTTGCGATCCACCAGAGTCTTTCTTCTAACTTTATCACAAGTATGTTCAATTTCCATACTCCCACTAAAGTGGGGGGTTAATGTATCATCTTAAAATGGAAGCACTCCCATGTTAATAATGTTTATCCCTACTTAAGGGGTGTTTTTAACCATCATCATGTTGTCCCCTCATTTCTGCACCCTCTCTAGCTTATGTGCCTATTTAGGACCCTGATTGGGCCTCTCTGGACACTATTTTTCCCACTTGCACATTTTCCAAGGGTTATGACTCCCTGGGTCAAGTTCTACCTCGACCTTGACCTAGGTCAGGGTTGACCTCGACCTCAACCAAGGTCCCCCTTTCCAATTAGAAATTTTGTGGGTTGTCAAAAAAGTTCATTTTCCCGCTTCCGAGTTGGCTGTTTTGGGTTCCAAAGTGATGACTCTTAAATTATATTTAATATAGGTCCTCTTCTAAGGGTATAGGTATAATTGGAATTGAATTCTCCTATGTAGGCCTCTCTAGAAGATTGTGCCCTAGATTCATATATAAGGAAGCCTTCTCCTCTCATTTTCTCTAAGTGCAAATCATCAACTATTTGGAGACAAGTACACTATCATCTACTCTCAAGAATCCATTATTCTACATATTCTCAAGCTTTCAAGTATTCAACTAAGGTTTTCAAGTCTTCCTCTCAATCATTCAAGTTCTCCATTGAAGATCAAGGATTCAAGCATTCAAGCCTTTGAGGGTATTTGGTTCAAGCACTCAAGATTTATCATTCAAAACCCTAGATCTATCCATCATGGTGGTGTGATCTTCCTTCAAGATCCTTTGTTCATCCTCAAGATTCATTCTTTCTTCTCTCAAGGTGGATTCCAAGCATACAATCATGGAGGTTTATGGTTTCTAATATTGATTCCAAGATATCATATTTACATACTTGTTTACATTCGAAATGAAATTGCATATCTATTGAATATCATAGTTTCATTGATAAATTTACTTCTAATACTTGCTAGCATTCTCTATTTAAATTATTAATTTCAAGGTTAGTTCCTAAATCAAGGTTTGACTAAGGAAAACCCCTCCCCCCAACAAACAAAACCATATTTCTTCCAGGTATAGGTAGAGGACAATGAATTTCAGATCAAATTCAGATACCCTTTTTGGCCAACTTTTGGGATTCGCAAACAAAATTTATGTCAGAGCATTGCAGGTCAAGGTCAAACATTTTGGGGCATGATTGCACCCCGCCAAAGAGGTCAAGGTTGACCTGACTGAGAAAAGGAAAATATTTATGGGTTTTGTCGGTCTCTGCATTTCTGTTCCAGATCTAGTTGCATAATTTCCCAAAACCTAACAGAGACATCAGGAAACAGGCTTTTTTAGATCTTCTACATTCAAAGGTAATTATTTCATTTAAATTAAGGATTTAATCAATTCAAATATATTGTTTCACTTTATAATCAAGGAATTAGATTCTCTTCCCCTCTTCATCCATAACTGGTTGATTCCTTTTTGCATTGATTGTCTCCTTTCGATTAATCAATTGGGATCTCCTTGTGTTGGATTAGGAGGCCATACATTTCCATCAACACATCACATCCACACACACACATTTTCACACACACACACACACACACACACACACACACACACACACACACACACACACACATATATATATATATCTTACAATAACACTCATAGAAGGAGTGCTTTTAGATCTTCACATTCTTGGTACAATCAGACAGATAGGTATAATCATCCTTTTCAAGGTTATTGTTAGGGTTTTAATGCACATGGTCATAACATTGCATTTTTTAAAAACAAAAGAAACTCTTTAATGAATCATCAATGTTCTAATCATTATGATTTTGGTCACAAGGGTACAAGATGTAAATGGCTTACAAAATCATATGTGTTCTTGAAGATAAGGTTATAAAGTGTTTTAAATGTAATGAACCTGGACATGTAGCAAGTCTATGTAGAAAGAATAACAAGAAAAGACATCTTTTGATTTGGAGAAGAAAGTGTGACTACAAAGGTGAATCCTTGAAAGTATGTCATGATGATTAAGGGAAAGCTTAGTTTCTGGTGGAGCAAATGATAGATATCTTTTACACTTGAAAAGAAGATATATTGATATTGCCTAACATTTTATGTAATCTCTCATTTGGTAACTTATATTTGAATAGTAGCTAAAATTATTGATGAACACATTAATTGGTACTTGTCATTTCTTGGTTGTAAACTTTGATGATGATTTTTAAGGGACTAATCACTGAGTGTAATATTGACAAATTGAATTATCTTCTATCCTATCAGAATTTTATGATGCCAGTGTTGAAAAGATAACTCATGAGGTGAAACTTAGTTTAGACTTTCAAAACTAGTTGTTGTATAAAATTTGGTGTCTTCATAATAACTTGTCTGATCTTATAAATTGGCAAGTTGTCTTGTTTTTGTGCTATCTCATACAAGCCTCAATTGACATATCTTTTATGAAAGAATGTTATTTCATGAATGTGTGTAGTACTGATTGAATTATGAGATGTGCAATAATGATCAAGTTTAGAATGTATATAAGGTGGTTTTCTATGATTGTATTATTGGAATTGGCATATGTTGTACTTGTTGGCATTTATGTTTTGTCATTGATGTAAACATATGTTTCTTATGAAGGAAGACATACTGGTTATCACTTGTGCATTGATAATTGACATAACTGTAAGGACTCTATATGAATGTTTTAGTGTATGCAAAGATGGGGATGTATACACTGATGAGCTTTGATCTTATATCTAAGGTATCTTGAGCTTATGTTTATGTTTGTTTGAGTTATAACAATTTTGGTGAAGACTGTTTGTAGAATAGTGACAGTGAACTGTGATAGAGTTAGTCTCTAAGTTTTGAGGAAAACTTGGGTGCAAGCACAATCCATGTTATGCGAGCTTGAGGAATATCTGAAGACATGTTGAGGAATATTCATTATGATTCTTGGGTTTGCAAGAATCTTGGTGATGCTATTTGTGGTGTGCGTTCTAGAGAAGACCTATTTGGAGACAACTTCATAGATGTAGCGTGTATTATGGATAACGAGCATAGATTGAGTACACTGGGTTATATTTTTTTAAATGTAATTTCTGTTTACTTTTTATAGGTAGCATGTGTACGTAAGTAAGGAGTTATGTAATTATTTGTGCATTGAGGAAGTCTTTATTGGCCGACCTAGTTACTTATTACAAACTTGTATAAAGGAAAGTTGTTTCTTTTGTGAAGAGTGTGGAATGAGACAACAAAGTGTGGAAGTTGCGAGCTTGTATTTTCAAAGTATGCTAGATGTAGAGAAGAGGTTTTGATTGAAGAACTTCATTAGAACCATTTAAGAAAAGTTGTTTCTATCAGTCAGTTCATTGGATTGTATATCTTCTATAAATCTATATTTTGGACAGTATGTCCTAAAGGTATATTTAACCTTCTTTAGGAAGTGAGCCTGGGCAGTGAGCTTTTTGTTTCTCTTGACTCCTAATAGGGTCTATCCTTTAATAGGGAATATATAATGTATGTAACAATCAGCTCCTAATAGGGATACTATACTTTCAGTGCATTATTTGTTGGTGCTAATTCCCACCTATTTTTTTCCCTTAACAAGGTTTCCTTGACAACAAATAGATTTGTAATGGTGTTGTTGTTAATGTATTCATAATTGCATTTATCTTTTCATTGTTAAAATTTTAAGTTTAAGTATTTGGCATACAACTAATTCTCCCCCTGCCCCCTCTCAGTTATTCTGGTGGACTATTATTGCTAACAATTGGTATCAAAGCTTCTGGTTGTTAGAGAGAAATATTAACATCTTAATGTGATCTTGAAGATGGAATACTATAGGAATGATAGTCCGAAGTTTGATCCTGAAAACTTTGGAAATGGGAAGAACAAGATGAGAACTCATTTTCTATGTTTGGTAATTAAGTACTGTATGATTACAAAGAAAGATGATCCAATCAAAACTCAATATGAACTCGATAAAGCTACTGATGATGAAAAGAAGTTAGTTTCCTATAACATTGTTGCAAGAGAAGCATTGATTAGTGTGATTTCTGAAGGTGAATTTATAGAGGTTAAAGATTGGGATTCTACACATAAAATTTGGTCAAGATTAGAAGCACTATATGAAGGAGATAAGTTTACTAAGCAGGTGAAGTTACAGAATTGGAAGACAAGGATGGAAATTATAAAAAAGAGAGATGATGAGAATATTAGATCATATGTACAAAGAGTTACTAAGGTTGTTATTGGCATTAGAAAATCTTGAGGAAAATAGAGTGAAGAAGAAGTGATCGCAAATATTCTTAGATCTTTGACACATGTTTACAAAACTAAAGTGCAAGAAATAGAGGAGATCATACCTTTGAAGATGAACTTCAAAAGAGAGATATTGATTGCAAAATTAACTACCTTTAAGGCTGCAGAGATAGGAGATTCATTAGCTAAGGTTGAAACAACATTCAAGGCGACTGTGAATAATAATAAAAATACTTTATCAGGTATTGTGAGCACTAGCCGAAGTGACTTGCGAGAAGAGTTGTGTGAATATGATGATGATTGGGAGAAGATACATGAAAAAGAGATGAAGTTAGATGAAATTGTGGCCCTGATCGTAAGACAAGAAAAGAGAGGTAACGGTAAGTTTCAAGGAAAGTTACCTCTGAAATGTTTTTCATGTAATAAGATAGGTCCTTTTTCATCTAGATGTCCTACAAGGGTTCCTAAACAAAAATATAAGTTTCATAGACCTAATTACTCCAAGGATAAGGAATGTTACTATGCTAGCGAAGGTGTGTCTAATGATGATGTTGTGGATTAAGATGAAATTGGATTTATTGCTATTAAAGATGATGAACCTATTCATGAAGAGAAAGCCCTAACTTTTCACATGTTGAAAAGAAATCCGAATGGATCATAGATAGTGGTTGTTCACATCATATTAGTGGTGATAGAAAAAAGTTTACTCAGCTAACTAAATATGATGGTGGTGTAGTCATATTTGGTGAATTTACTCATAAGTTTATCATTGGAGTAGGATCGATTTCTCTTGATGGAAAAACAAATACTGATGATGTATTGCTTGTTGATGGAATTAAGAATAATTTTTTGAGTGTTGGACAACTTGTTGACAAGGATTATCATTTGAAGTTTAATGATGGGAAATGTTCTATCACAAGTAAGACAAGGGATTTGATCGCATCTGGTACTAAGTCAAGAGGTAATGTTTTTGAGTTAAACACTACATAAGTTTCTTGTTTTGTTTCAAAGGTTAAGGATAGTTGGTTATGGCATAGAAGATTGTGTCATGTAAGTTTTGATAACATTGTGAAAGAAAGTATGACTAATGTTGTTAGAGATCTACTAAAGATTGTGAAACCCGCTAACACTATGTATAGAGAATGTGTGATGGGAAAACAAACTAGAAGCATTTTTAAAAGAAAATCTTACTCAATGAAAGGGAAGTTAGATCTAGTGTATACAGATCTGTGTGGTCCTACAAGAACAAGATCACACTATGGGGAAAGGTATTTCATACTTTTTTTATGAATTTTCTAGGATGATGTGGGTTACATATCTTAGAGAAAAATCTGAAGCTTTTGATAAATTCAAGATATTGAAAGAAAAAATTGAGAATAAATAAGGTTTGAAGATAAAATGTTTAAGATTAGATAGAGGTGGAGAGTTTACTTCAGATTTGTTCAATACCTACTGTGAAGAGCATGGAATATATAGACAAACATCTTCTCTTAGGACACCACAACCAAATGGGATTGTAGAGCGAAGAAAAAAAACTATATTAGATGTCGCCAGAACTATGTTTCTTGTAGGAAATGTGTCGCATGTTCATTTGAGAGAAGCTATTGGTAATTATTGTTTACACTTTAAGTAGAATTAAGATCATAGAATGTTAAGTTTTAGGATAGATGCAAAAGTAATAGCACTCTATGTTGTATGTGTTTTCCAAATCCAATAATCTCTCTTTCATTTATATTGAGAATGAGGATAAGAGAGACATTTCCCTTCATGGGACATGTGTATTCATTATTATTAGATTAATATAATGACAATTGATTATGTAAATACACACACACACACACAGAGATATATATCTCTATGTGTGTGTGTGTGTGTGTGTGTGTGTGTGTGTGTGTACACACACATATAATATCTCTGAATCATTATTATATTAATTTCTCCTTATACTATTTTAGATATATATCTCACTTTATATATATATTCAATAGTCTCATAGGATTTTTTCGACAGAAGATACAACACATCAACACTCCCTCTTAGCTAGGGAGGATAAAATCCATCCAAGAGGGAAACACAAAGTTAATTGTGAAATTTTTATTTTGATATCACATTACTGTGATATCAGAGATATGGTCTGACCAGGAATATCATGTCTCATGATATTCACCATAACTCATAGATTCTTAAAATATCATTTCATGATATTGAGAGCATTGGCCTGCAGAATATCAACTCTCAAGATATTCACCAATTTCTCAGAGTAATGGCCTACCAACATCAAATCTCATGATGTCCACCAAGTGATCAAGAGTTCATAAAGATATCATCTCATGATATTGAGAGCATTGACCTAAAGAATACCAACTCTCAAGATAGTCACCAAGTGTTCAGTGTAATGGCCTACCAACATCAAACCTCATGATGTCCATAAAGTACTCAAGAGTTCATAAATATATCATCTCATGATATCAAGAGCATTGGCCTACAGAATATCAAGTCGCATGATATTTACCAAGTGCTCAGATTAATGGCCTACAAAATATCAAGTCTCATGATATCCACCAAGTACTCAACAAATTTTCATAGGTAATGTGCATTTACCATAAAAACTTTTACATCATCTATTATGATCTGTTTCAGCCATCACAAGATGTCTTTTCAACCATCACAAGATGTCTATCAAAATAGAAGATGCCATATATCATGATCTATTTCAGCCATCATAAGATGTCTATCGCAATAGAAGATCATGGTCTGTTTAAGGAAATTAATCCACCATGAAAGATATCATCTATCATGATCTTATTTAGCCATGATAAGATGTCTATCAAAATAGAAGGTCATGGTATGTTTAAGGAACTTAATCCACCATGCAAGATATCATCTATCATGATCTATTTCAGCCATTATAAGATGTCTATCATGATAGAAGATCAAGTTATTGTAAGATCGTCACCTTCCAATTACTTTAACAAATAAAAGTGATAATCATTTGGAAATTGTCATTTCCTCATGATGTACACAAGGTGAAGGCCCATTAAAAAAAGGAGTCACACACATGGAATCCACCATGCCTTAGTGTAGAGGGTGGAAACAGGGGATTTCACCTCAAACTTCTCTCATAGAGAAGAACTCATTGAGAAGATATCAATCTGTTGATCTTTTTCATCCAAGAATTCTTATGATAAATTGTCATACTCTCTCTGAATCTGATATCAATATTTAGAGATCCTCATCCAGAGTTACCTCTAAAGTTTCAGACTCCCTCTGAATCTGATATCAATCTTCTTTTCTAGCAAGAGCATCCCCAAAAAATATCAAGGAAAATAAATTTTATAGTACGTATATATTGGCAAGTGATGTTTTTGATATGGTATGAGACACTTATGGGTTGTCATTTATGGAAAAAAATTTGATATATTGATCACTTGGAATGAAGTTCAGTTTTGGAGATATAGTCTTCAAAATGACTAAGTATAGAAGCAGAAGTACAGAGTATATAACAATATGGTTTTGGATAGAAAAGATTGAGTATGATGTTTTGTGACTAGCGAGCTTAGAGGAAGATACTATGGAGTATGTATGACCTTCACCTAAGATCTATTTTGTTTTGGTGATGATTACAAAGAGTTAGAGAGATTTGAAGACATGCGCCGACAACATAACAACGTAACAGAGAAGTTGAGCAAGTAGTGATGATTTAAGGAGTATGTCGTGGACTCCTGGCAAGCTATTTTGGATTATTATTTTGTATAACCTATATTTTGGTTATGTAAGAGTGCCAACATTGAATTTTATCTTTACATTATTAATTCTATTTTGTATTAAGAGCTGACTATGTGATAATAATTAAGAGAGTCGACTTGATGATGAAAAAGATATATATATATATATATATATATAAGATTCAGACAATGATAATTCAGATCAGATAAAGCAACTTAAATAAGAGAATGATACTTTGAAGCTTAATAATGAAGAAATGACTAAAGAGATTCAACAAGAAAAGGATGCTAAGAACAAGACTAAAGAAGCTTTGAAGGATGCTAATATTATGATGGGACAAATGAAGACTGACCTTGACCATTACAAGAACAAGTATCTATAATTGGAGAAATATAATCAGATCATAAAAGGTGAACATTTTGAGACAAAGAAACACATTTAGAAACTTCACATAAGCAGTGACTTGATAGATGAATAAAGAGATGGACAAAAATCTAAAGGTGATATGACTGGTATTGGCTTCAATGAAGCTCAATGTTCTCAGATTCAAGAAGAGAAACCTAATGAAAATACTGATGGAGAAAAACCTATTCTTGAAGAACCTAGATAATATATGAGACCTTTTAGAGGTAGATGTTTTGGATGTAACAAGTTTGGACACATGAAGAGATATTGCAGAGGTAATACCCCTTTCAAATCTTTTTCTGGTTATTGGTTTAATTGCAATACATATGGGCACAAGAAAGAAGAATGCAAAAAAATTGATCAATCTAGATACAGACAAGATTACACCAGAGAAGAATCAGAAGCAAAGATCACATGTTACAAATTTAATAACCTTGGACACATTGCATGTAATTGTAAATTGCAAGTTAATAAGAATAGAAGACCTCCTATATTCTACAAATGCAATAATCTAGGTCATATAGAAAAATTTTGCAGGTATAAAGGAGTAAATAACAGAAGAGAACCACCTCCTATGGATATAAAAAAAATGGCAGTGATACTAGTAAGGATCTTGCAGAATACAAGAGTGATTTTGACAATTTTTTTAAGAAACTCAGAAGATAATAGTAGTGGTAAGATATGGAAAATCAAAAAGTCAAGTGAGATATTGGTTCAAGGAGAGATAGTAGATGCTACTGGATCTTTTCCTGATGTGAACACGTCGACCTAAATGGCCAATCATAGCCTTAGGGGGAGCATTGGATGAAAATATCAGAATATATCCAACCTCTGATTTTGAGGAGTAAGCTCCAGCGAGCTTAGTTGTGATATGTGCAGACATCATAGAACTTATATTTGAGAGTGCAACATCAGATGATGCATATTCGGTGATCGCAGGACTGGACAATATACGAAGTTATGTATTGGGTAATGTGCATTTTACACTTAAGGATGATAAAGGACAACTAAGATACCTATTTCTTTACCATTTGAAGAGCAGAGGCTTAATACAAGTAGAGATCAGAGAGTATTAGACTATCTAACAACAATATTGTGTGATCAATCGAAGAGAAAATTTAGAATTCAGCATGATTAAGGTATTTACATCATCTACTCATACAGAAGATATGGATGCACCTTTGATTTATGATGTTGTAGATCCACCTATTCACAAATTCAAGAAACATATATTTAAATCTTGTGAAGATGACCCTGAAGGAGGATTTTCTCAGACACCGCACAACATCTTGCATGTAAAGGATATTAGGGCTTACATTCATTGCAAGTATTATATATTGGTTGTTGATGAGATTTCTACTAAAATGGAATACATGACTGATAATGGTAAAATGAAAGATGAATTCAAACACATAGAGGACCTAAGCATTATAAAAATATTGGATCTATATGAGTTCAGTGAAGATGAATGGTTCAAAATCTTACTTAGCAGAGTTCATGATCAATTCATCTGGATAGGAGAATAACTTGTAAATATCTGTAGTCATTTGATTCATGAGATAACTGGGTTAGACAACACTGGAGTTATCCCTATGGCTGAGAAGAACATAAAGAAACAAGTTGAAGCCCTAACACATTCTAAATGAGATAGGCAAGCTATGACAATCAATGATGTTTTCCTACAAGATTTTAGACTTATTGCGATGATACTTGGATAAAAATTCTACTACAGTAGTAGACCTAATTCAGTTTCTATAGGATTCATTATGATGGCTTAGAGGATGATAAAGAAAAACACTAAATATAACCTATGAAAATTTTTGGCACAACAATTCTTGGAGAATGTAAAACTAATTAAGAAGGATAAATCTAAGACTTTAAAATTTGGCTCACTCCTAGTTCATATGTATATCCACATTGAGCATAAGTTTCTAGGCATGCACCCTAGAGCATGGAGAGAAGGGATACCCACTGGTATTCAGACATCATAGAGATATTGAAGGAAAAAAAACACATGGGTTTGTGGTGAACTGTTTGGCATGATCAAGATTGTTCAGAGGAAAATAAAAGAAAGATTCATAATTCCTAAAGAGTTAGTTGATAAATACAAGGATATAATTTGTTTCATGGTTGAAACTGTCTGTGTATGTTTTGAGGCAGTTGTACCTAGAAATAAATGGTGTTACCCTATGGGTTATGAAGTCAGTTTAGAAGTTCTAACTATGTAAATTGAATATGTTTTGGCATCTGGAGTTGATACATCTGAGGAGAGATGGGGCAAATATGAAGAACAATTAGCTAAAGTTAGAGAAGAGAAGAGTAGAGGTATGAGGAAAAGAAAAGTAGAAAAAAATATTGATGACTTTGGAGCTAAGGTAGGTTTAACCAAAGAATAAATAAAAGAAGTGAGGAAGAAGATAGCAGAAAGATCTTCTGGGTTGGCAAGTACTGTTATTGTAGCTCTTCCACCTCTAGAGATTGAGCAGGTAGCTAGTCCACCTTCTATAGTAATTGATGTAACCACCCCTTCACCACCATAGAAGGCATCACAGGAAGAGACTGTAAAGCTAGTACCTCGGAGAAACACATGATCCACTAAACTGGATTAACCTCCTAAGGAACACATGACTAAAGGAGAAGAGAAGAAAGCAGAAAAAGAGACCATAAGTGAAAACCATGTATGGAAGCCTGACTTGAATATTTTGGAGAAGAGAGATACTGAGAAAGGAAAGCTTGTTTTAGTGAACAAATACTATGACAGGTATGAGGAATCTAATAAACTAAAGATTAAAGACATAGTGGTAAATCACTTACTTGTTTTCAAGAAGAATCTACTAGAGATAGAGTAGAGTATACTCGAGGATCTATACAGTAAACTGGAGATAAGAAAATAGTTAGCACTTATTGAAGATGAGGTTATAAGAAATCAAGCTATTTATGATATTTTGCCAGTAGTTTCAGTATAGGGGAGAGAAACAATATTGGGAGCACTCAAACCCTTGTTGAGAACCAAAGAAAGATTAGTAAAAATTATGGGTAGGAAATATGAATAAGTTTTAGGAGAGACTCAGAAGGCATTAGATCATATACTTATGAGTGATATTCCTAAGAATACTCCACCTCCTAAACATACTATGCCTACACCTATAGGAATTGGTGAATGTTCTAAGGTAGCTAAGGTAAGTGTTGAGAAGAGAAAAGATGTCATGCAACCATATTTCTATGTTTCCGGTGTGCATGTCACCCTTGAAACTTCACTTGATGAGAAGGACCCATTTGCTGGAAATAATGACAACTCAGTGGAAAATGAAGAGGAAGAACAGAAAGAGGAAGAGAAGAAAGTTGAAACTAAACAAAGAAATGAGTTAGATGAAAAAAATATGAAGAGGAAAGAGTTGAGGTAAAATATTAACCTGACAAATCTACTACTTTATTGTTGGCAAGTAAGGATAAAACCTTAAGTACTGATGTTGACAGTATGGATGAGGATGAATTGATGAGACTATATTTCATCACATTCACAAAAGAAAAAGAAAGGTATGAGAAAAAAGGAGATAAGAAGACTAAGGTAATCACTAGAGAAATTAATACTGTGAAAAAACTACTCCTAGTACCTATTGTTTTTCAAGGAAAGGATGAGGTAGAGAATCTGAGTTTGGCACTATATGATTTTGATAGTCACTATGAGTCTTTAGTGAAGATTGTTGGAGAGAAAGAAGAGAAGAGTTATTAAGAGAAGAAGTTGGACATTTTCTAGTCTATTTTATGGGAATTAGGAATTTTGAGAGCATCTACATCAAAGGATAGAAGTTGTGTTATACATGGAAGGATACTAGTCAGCTACTGCATAAACCCTATCAGACACATTCAGAATATTGAAGATATTATTGCAAAGGACATCAAAATTCTGAACAACATGATGGATAGTTGTGAGACCTCCTCACAATCTATAATAGAGATGGAAAGATAGGTCACAATGATTCTTCACAAGATGAATGTCTTGGATATTGAGAAAGGGAGAGTGATGAAAAGATTTGGTTTGTTGAAGAGCCTAATCACTCCTAAGCTATCAATTCTTGAAGCTCATCTATCTGACATGGAGAAAAGTCTAGAATCATTGACTAAATCTATGCCCATGGAGTTAAAGGGAGAAGAAACATCATCTTATGCACTGAATGGAATAATTCACGTTAGTCAATTATTAGTAGAATCATGGAGTGTATAAGTGAAGATCTTGGAAGATTCCTTTAGAGATATCCTGAAACTGGTGAGGAAGCACTGATTCTATATTTT
>MU223346.1:45906-56621 GCA_018584345.1 Thuja plicata | reverse complement strand
AGTTCAATGATAAGTGTTTTTGTCACTAATGCCAAAGGGGGAGATTGTAGACCTTATGGAAAGACATGTTGTCAATTAGTGTCAAAACACTTAGTCATTCAGTATTTCTTGAGTGATCAGTATTGCCCGAGTGACCAGCATCGCCCAAGTGATCAATGTGACCCGAGTGATCAGCATATTGCCCGAGTATCAGTTTATCACCCAAGTAGACTTCTGGACCCAAGCAATAGTACTAGGCTAACTTTTCATATATTGTTTGATATCATTATGTCTAATGGAAGCCAACTTATGAAGTTATTTGTTTTGGATAAGATATATATGTAAGCAATTTTTTTATCCAAATAACATAGTTGTAGAAGTGTATGTGAACAAGTGTATATGCAAATATGAAGTGGCATATTCATTAGAAAATTGCAGAAGTATAAAAGTACAATAGAGACTCATCCATTACAGTCAAGTGATTAGTTACAAATCAAAGGATCTTATTCATAAAATCAAAGTTTCATAAGCATATCATCTACTGGTTCATTCTAATAGGTGGATCAAAAAATTCCTCTAACCAGGTGGACCTAACAGTCTTTTATAAATCTCTTAATAGAGTTGCATACTTAATGTATTGTATCAAATCCTTTAACAAGGTGGAATTAATAGTCCTTATTGCTCCTAATAGGGAATTCCATCAGAAGTGGTTAATGTAAGCTCTAACAGGATAAATTTATACTGCAATATTAAATCTTGTGGGTACCATCCCCACCCTAGTTTTACTTTCTATTTGTAATTTTTCTGGGTAAACAAATATTGTGTCATGTGTTATGAATGATTATTTCTTTTCTATGCATGTGATTAGATTAGATAATATAATTGAGGTTGAAGAAGAATAAGTTTTATTGGTTCCTGATTCACCACCCCCTCTTAGTCACATTGCATGTAATATATTTCAAACAATATGAAAGGAACACATGAATACGGCTTATTGTATAAAATATATATTTTTTTTTTGCATGCTTATACTAATGTTGATTGGGCAGGAAATGTTGATTACAGAAAGAGTACAAGTGGTGGTTATTTTTTTCTTGGGAAAAGATTGGTTTCTTGGTATCCTTTAATAGGGAATATATAATATATGTAACAATCAGCTCCTAATAGGGATACTATACTTTTAGTGCATTATTTGTGGGTGCTGATTCCCACCTATTTTTTTCCCTTAACAAGGTTTCCTTGACAACAAATAGATTTTTAATGGTGTTGTTGTTAATGTATTCATAATTGCATTTATCTTTTCATTGTTAAAAGTTTAAGTTTAAGTATTTGGCATACAACTGATTCACCCCCCGCCCCCTCTCAGTTATACTGGTGGACTATTATTGCTAACAATTGGTATCAAAGCTTCTGGTCATTAGAGAGAAATCTTAATATCTTAAGGTGATCCTGAAGATGGCATACTATAGGAATGATAGTCCGAAGTTTGATCTTGAAAACTTTGGCAATGAGAAGAAAAAGATGAGAACTCATTTTCTATGTTTGGTAATTAACTACTGGATGATTACAAAGAAATATGATCCAATCAAAACTCAATATGAACGCGATAAAGCTACTGATGATGAAAAGAAGTTAGTTTCCTGTAACATGGTTGTAAGAGAAGCACTGATTAGTGTGCTTGCTGAAGGTGAATTCATAGAGGTTAAAGATTGGGATTCTACACATAAAATTTGGTCAAGATTAGAAGCACTATATGAAGGAGATAAGTTTACTAAGCAGGTGAAGTTATAGAACTGGAAGACGATGATGGAAATTCTAAAAAAGAGAGATGATGAGAATGTTAGAGCATATGTACAAAGAGTTACTAAGGTTGTTATTGGCATTAGAAAATATGGAGGCACATAGAGTGAAGAAGAAGTGATCGCAAATACTCTTAGATCTTTGATACCTGTTTAAAAAAATAAAGTGCAAGCAATAGAGGAGATCATACCTTTGACGACGAACTTCAAAAGAGAGATATTGATTGCAAAATTAACTACCTCTGACGCTGTAGAGATGGGAGATTCATTACCTAAGGTTGAAACAACATTCAAGGTGACTGTGAATAATAATATAAAAGACTTTATCAGGTATTGTGAGCACCAGCCGAAGTGACTTGCGAGTAGAGTTGTGTGAATATGTTGATGATTGGGAGAAGATACATGAAAAAGAGATGAAGTTAGATGAAATTGTGGCCCTGATCGTAAGACGAGGAAAGAGAGGTAAGGGTAAGTTTGAAGAAAAGTTACCTCTGAAATGTTTTTCATGCAATAAGATAGGTCATTTTTCATCTAGATGTCCTACAAGGGTTCCTAAAAAAAAATATAATTTTCATAGAACTAATTACTCCAAGGATAAGGAATGTTACTATGCTAGTGAAGGTGTGTCTAATGATGATGTTGTGGATTAAGATGAAATTGGATTTATTGCTTTTTAAGATGATGAACCTATTCATGAAGAGAAAGCCCTAAATTTTCACATGTTGAAAAGAAATCTGAATGGATCATAGACAGTGGTTGTTCACATCATATTATTGGTGATAGAAACAAGTTTATATAGCTAACTAAATATGATGGTGGTGTAGTCATATTTGATGACTTTACTCCTAAGTTTATCATTGGAGTAGGATCGATTTCTCTTGTTGGTAAAACAAATACTGAGGATGTATTGCTTGTTGATGGAATTAAGCATAATTTTTTGAGTGTTGGAAAACTTGTTGACAAGGATTATCATTTGAGGTTTAATGATGGGAAATGTTCTATCACAAGTAAGACAAGCAATTTGATCGCATCTAGTACTAAGTCAAGAGGTAATGTTTTTTAGTTAAACACTACATAAGTTTCTTGTTTTGTTTCGAAGGTTAATGACAGTTGGTTATGGAATAGAAGATTCTGTCATGTAATTTTTGATAACATTGTGAAAGACAGTATGACTAATGTTGTTAGAGATCTACTAAAGATTGTGAAACCTGCTAACACTATGTATAGAGAATGTGTGATGGAAAAACAAACTAGAATTATTTTTAAAATAAAATCTCACTCAATGAAAGGGAAGTTGGATCTGGTGCATACATATCTATGTGGTCCTACAAGAACAAGATCACACTATGGGGAAAGGTATTTCATACTTTTTTTTATGAATTTTCTAGGATGATGTGGGTTACATATCTTAGAGAAAAATCTGAAGCTTTTGATAAATTCAAGATATTGAAAGAAAAAATTGAGAATAAATAAAGTTTGAAGATAAAATGTTTAATATTAGATAGAGGTGGAGAGTTTACATCAGATTTGTTCAATACCTACTGTGAAGAGCATGGAATATAGTGACAAACATCTTCTCTTAGGACACCACAACTGAATGGGATTGTAGAGTGAAGAAACAAAACTATATTAGATGTTGCTAGAACTATGTTTCTTGTAGGAAATGTGTCGCATGTTCATTTGAGAGAAGCTATTGGTAATTATTGTTTACACTTTAAGTAAAATTAAGATCATAGAATGTTAAGTTTTAGGATAGCTGAAAAAGTAATAGCACTCTATGTTGTATGTGTTTTCCAAATCCAATAATCTCTCTTTCATTTATATTGAGAATGAGGATAAGAGAGACATTTCCCTTCATGGGACATGTCTATACATTATTATGAGATTAATATAATGATAATTGATTATGTAAATACACACACACACAGATATATATATATATATACATATATATATATATATGTATATATATGTATATATATATATATGTGTGTGTGTGTGTGTGTGTGTGTATATATATATGTATATATATATATATGTATATATATATATGTATGTATATATATATGTATGTATATATATATATATATGTATGTATATATATATGTATGTATATATATATACATATATATATATATATACATATATATATATATGTATATATATATATACATATATATATGTATATGTATGTATGTATGTATGTATGTATGTATGCACATATAATATCTCTGAATCATTATTATATTAATTTCTCCTAATACTATTTTAGATATATATCTATATATATTATATCTCACTTTATATATATATATATATTCAATAGTCTCATAGGATTTTTCCGACAAAAGATACAACACATCAACACTCCCTCTTAGCTAGGGAGGATAAAATCCATCCAAGAGAGAAACACCGAGTTAATTGTGAAGTTTTTATTTTGATATAACATTAATGTGATATCAGAGATATGGTCTGACTAGGAATATCAAGTCTCGTGATATTCACCATAACTCATAGATTCATAAAAATATCATTTCATGATATTGAGAGCATTGGCCTACAGAATATCAACTCTCAAGATATTCACTGAGTTCTCAGAGTAATGGCCTACCAACATCAAATCTCATGATGTCCACCAAGTACTCAAGAGTTCATAAAGATATCATCTCATGATATCGAGAGCATTGACCTGAAGAATATCAACTCTCAAGATATTCACCAAGTGCTCAAAGTAATGGCCTACCAATATCAAACCTCATGATGTCCATAAAGTACTCAAGAGTTCATAAATATATCATCTCATGATATCGAGAGCATTGGCCTACAGAATATCAAGTCGCATGATATTCACCAAGTGCTCAGATTAATGGCTTACAAAATATCAAGTCTCATGATATCCACCAAGGACTCAACAAATTTTCATTGGTAATGTGCATTTACCATAAAAAAATTTACATCATCTATCATGATCTATTTCAGCCATCAGAAGATGTCTATCACAATAGAAGAATTCATCTTTCATGATCTGTTTCAGCCATCACAAGATGTCTTTTAAACCATCACAAGATGTCTATCAAAATAGAAGATTCCATCTATCATGATCTATTTCAGCCATCATAAGATGTCTATCACAATGGAAGATCATGGCATGTTTAAGGAAATTAATCCACCATGGAAGATATCATCTATCATGATCTTCTTTAACCATGATAAGATGTCTATCAAAATAGAAGATCATGGTATGTTTAAGGAACTTAATCCACCATACAAGATATCATCTATCATGATCTATCTCAGCCATCATAAGATGTCTATCATGATAGAAGATCAAGTTATTGTAAGATCGTCACTTTCCAATTACTTTAACAAATACAAGTGATAATCATTTGGAAGTTATCACTTCCTCATGATGTACACAAGGAGAAGTGTTGGAAAGTGACAATGCAAGCAGTTGTTATTTTGTCATTGATGTCAAACCTTAAGTGGTGAGACTATTGTTATCTATTTGAGTACCATATCTATTGATTGATGAATAAGATTTAACAAGAAGACCAAGTGAATGGTTGAGTTAAGGTAAATAAAAGGGTACTTGATCAGTTGGCACTCTGGAAAATTAATTAGTTGTTTATCTTTCAAAGATAGTTTTTTTGTCTGTTTTGTGCCGAGCGAAGTTTTTTGTCTTGAGCAAGTTTTTTCAGTGCCGAGCACTAGTGAAATTGCCAAGTGGAAACAGTGATTGCCAAGCAGATCACATATGTTGGCCGACTTGCAGCATTTGTATTAATGATGAGATTTGAGATCTCTGGCTAACTTAGTTAATTTTATTGCGATATGTAAAGTTAATTAAAGATTGATCCATGTTATTTAATGTATGGATAACCGTAATTAATGCATGGATTCAAGATTTAATTAGAGACTACATTGGAGAAGTAAATGTAATGTAATGATGGAATGATCTGTTGGATCTGACCTAGCCTAAGATCTACGATCTTGATTAAGAGGCAAAGATTTATCTGACCTAGACAGAGAGGTATATCATAACCTCAAGGGGTTATTCATTAAAGTGTAGATGTACAGATTGGTGTACATGTGTGTATGCAAGAGGATTGCATAGTTGATTTACTGATTGGCATGACCTAGCAGAGAAGGCTAAACATAGAAGTAGAAAGTTGCATGTGTGATTGCTTGATGGATTTCCAAGCATATAAGAAGATTGAAATAACAATGCAGGCCACTCAGTAAGTTAGCATCAGATCTATAATTAGATCTGAATTTGCAAAGTAAGTTGTATGTATCAGATCATAACTGTTGATTACTTTCTAACCACTGAATCAGTTAAAATCCTTTAACAAGGTTGACCTAATAGTCATTTGTATAAATCCTCTAAGAAAGGTGACATTCAGGTGGAATGATCTAAGTCCTCTAACAAGGCCACTCTTGACATGGTGATTAAAACCTTTAACCAGGTCACACCTAACAGTGTGTTATTGTAACCTTTAACAGGGTTGACTCCTCACAGAGCTCACTTCAGAAGAGTGAAACT
Source organism: Thuja plicata (assembly GCA_018584345.1). Classification (NCBI taxonomy): domain Eukaryota; kingdom Viridiplantae; phylum Streptophyta; class Pinopsida; order Cupressales; family Cupressaceae; genus Thuja; species Thuja plicata. The sequence continues at coordinate 50,300 of MU223346.1, read as the reverse complement.
TGGTAGCATGTTACTGGTGGTTTTTCCCATATTGGGTTTGCACATTAAATACTTGTCTCAACTTGTGTGAATGCTTATGGTTTGTTTTACTGTTATGTTTCTACAAGCTAATTTCATTAAACAGTAAACTGCATGATTAAGTTGTTGACATATGCTATTGCTGCCGAGTAGATCTGAAATGTTTAAAATACAAAAAGTTTTATTTGGTACATATAGACCTAAGGATAACTGATTCACCCCTCCCCTCTCAGTTATTCTAAATTCATTCTAACAATTGGTATCAGAGCTTTGGTCTCTTGAAAATAGTTTGAAGGTACTTAGAGCGAAAAGATCAAGATGTATAAAAAGGAGGTTCCAAAGCTGAACAAAGCTAACTTCCCTGCATGGTAGAGTTTGATGAAACTACATCTGGCTAGTATTGGAGATGATGCTAAGAGACTTATTGAAAATGCCTATGTACCACCTACTTCTCCTCTCACAGCTACACAACTAAAAGAAAAGAAAGAGCACAATCAAGCAATGTTGGAGATTGCATCCTCATTGAGCTATTCAAATTTTGATGATATAAAGAGCTGCACAAATGAAAAGCAGATGTGGGATAAATTAGCAATGGTCTATGGTGGACACACAAATGTGCTAAGAGCTAAATCAAAAAGTCTAAGAGGTAAGTTTGATGAAATGAAAATGCAAGAAGGTGAAAATGTTAATCAATATTATGGTAGAGTAAAAGAAGTTGTAAATGCCATTAGAGGAGCTAATGAAACAATAGATGAGAACACTATTATGAGAAAGGTACTGAGAACTATACTTCTTTTATATGCTATTAGAGTTTCTGCAATTCAAGAACTGAGATGTACTCCTAATAATAATTTGAATCTGGAAAATCTGATAGGCAGACTTACTGCATTTGAAATGTCAAATTATGATAACTACAATCCACAAGGTATTGATTCTGCTTTTAGATCTCAGTTGGTCATCAATAAATCTAAGAAAGGAAAGAAACATGTGAACAATGATAGTTACACTACTGATGATGATCTTGAAGAACTTGAAGCACCTATGGAAAAAAATTGTCCAGAGGAAAAGGAAAATACAGTGGTAAACTTCCTATCATTTGTTTGTCATGCAATAAAATTGGTCATATAGCTGCTAGATGTCCTGATAAGAATGAAAAAGATGAAAGAAAGGACAACAAATACAAGGAATACAAAGATAGAAAGGATGACCGAGACTTCAGGAAATATAAGGATTACAAAGAAAAAGGTAAGAAATGTTGTTATATTGCTAAAGAAACTTTTGACAATGATACTGACAATTCTGATGACAATGATATAGAAGTTGTTTATGTTGCAATGAAAGAAGATTCTGATATGATGAGAAAACTACATTAATTTCTTATAAGAGTAAAGGTGATCATTGGATCATTGACAGTGGTTTTTCCCATCATATGATTGGTGACAAGGATAATTTTGAAACCCTAGACCAATGCAAAGGAGGATATGTAAAATTTGGTAATGATGCACCATGTCTCATCAAAGGTAAAGGATTGATTAACTTGACTGACACAATCAGATGTGATAATGTGTATTGGGTTGATGATCTTAATTACAATTTGTTGAGTGTTGTACAGCTGAACACTTCTGGTTACAGAGTTGAGTTCCATCATAGAAAAGCAAAGATCTACGACTCTACTAGAGAACTAGTTGGAAGTGGTGATCAGACTAAAGGTAACTTGTTCTATCTAGATTTATCTGAAGAAACATGTTTTTTTGCATAGTACAATGATGTTTGGTTATGGCATAAGAGATTGTGTCATGTAAACTTTGATAACTTGGTAAGCATAAGTAAATTGAAAAGGGTTAGAGGGCTACCTAAGTTAAAGAAACCTAAGAATGCAATGTGCAAACAATGTCAACTAGGAAAGATGACTAAGTCTAGTTTCAAGAGTAAAACACATACTTCAGAGGAAATTCTGGAATTAGACCATACTGATCTTTGTGGTCCTATTGGAAAAAAAAGGTACTGTGGTGCTAGATACTTTATTCTATTTTTTGATGATTATTCAAGGATGATGACTGTAATGTTTCTAAAGGAAAAATATGATGCATTCCAGTTATTTAAATGGTACTTAGCTAAATTTGAAAAGGAAATAGGCAAAATTTTGAAATGCTTAAGATCTGATAGAGGTGGAGAGTTTATTTCTAATGAGTTCAACAGGTTCAGCAATGACCGAGGCATAAAGAGTCAGATGTCTGCACCCAGGACACCTCCACAAAATGGTATTGCTGAACGTAGAAATAGATCTATCATGGACTGTGCAAGAACACTAATGATGGAGAAGAATGTTGCATAGAAATACTGCAAAGAAGCTGTAAGTACTACAGCCTATATCCTAAATAGAGTACAAGTCAAGAAAGGTACAAATGCTACACCTTATGAACTTTGGTATGGTTATGCACCTAGTTTAAAGTATTTTATAGTATTTGGAAGCAAACGTTTTATACTAAAGGACAACAGAAATGGAAAACTTGATGCTAAAGGTGAAGAAGGTATATTCCTTGGTTATTCAATGAAAAGCAAAGCATACAAATGTTTGAATTCTAATACTAATAAAGTTATGGAAAGTGCAAATGTTAGAATTGATGAGTTTGCAGAAAGGAATGAATCTGAAAGTACACAAGAGCCTGAAAGCTATAGATCATTCGTATATATGGATTAGGAAAATTCTAATACATTACCTGAGCCTATTATTGAGCAACATCTTGCACCTGCCGAGTCACAGAGTGGAGTTGCCGAGCAATAGGAAGTGAATGTTGAGCTATCTAATGGAGATGTCGAGTCTCAGAATCAACTAGGACTAAACACAAACAATGAACCTAAAGCAAGACCTGAGCCTACTCTAGAGAAATATGTGAGGAGACACACAATTCTGATCAAATCATTGGATCAAAGGATTCTGCAGTTATGACACGAAGTAAGTTGAGAGATGGCACATGTCTGTTATGTGAATTTGAGCCCAAAACAGTGAAAGGCTTTAGAAAATGAAGATTTGATACAGGCAATGAATGAGGAAATTGAACAAATTGAGAAGAAAAAGACTTGGACACTTGTACCTAGGCCAAAGGATAAAAATGTAATTGGTACAAAGTGGGTATTCAGGAATAAATTGAATGAACATGGACATGTGACAAGAAATAAAGCTAGAATGGTATGCAAGGGTTATGCACAGGAGGAAGGAATTGACTATGGTGAAAGATTCGCCCCAATTGCAAGGTTGGAAGGAGTCAGAACCTTACTTTCATATACATCCTATAAAGGATTCAAAGTTTATCAGATGTATGTGAAGTCTACATTTCTAAATGGTATCTTGGAAGAAGAAGTGTATATTGACCAAGTTGTTGGTTTTGTTGACCCTAACAGAAGGGATATGGTTTGCAGATTGCACAAAGCACTATATGGACTGAAGCAAGCCCCAAGAGCATGGTATGAGAGATTGCACAATTATCTGATCAAGATTGGATTTACAAGAACCAATGAAAACAACATGTACTTGAAGATAGAGAAAAGAAAATGTACATTATTAGCTGAAATTTGTGTAGATGACATCATATTTAGTGGACAAGATGTGTTATGCCAAACATTTGCAACAGAGATATAAACAGAATTTGAGATGTCTATGTTTGGTGAGATAAAATTCTTTGTTGGCTTACAAATTTATCAAATGAAGAATGGTATCTATATCACTCAATCTAAATATATCAAGGAGATACTGAAATTTTTTGGAATGGAAGAGTCCAAACCAGTGAGTACACCCATGGCTACTGGATACAAGCTGACAAAAGATGATGACACAAAAGAAGTGAACCAAACACTCTACAGATCAATAATTGGAAAACTACAGTATGTTGTACGCAATAGACCTCACATTACCCTAGCTGTTGGAATTGTTCTAAGGTTTTATGCTAACCCCAAGGAAACTCACATGATGGCAGTAAAAAGGATTCTAAGATATTTGAAAGGAACTGAGGACTATGGTCTATACTACAAGAAGAATGACAAGTTTGAACTCAAAGTTTACACTGACTCTGATTGGGATGGAAATGTTGATGACAGGAAAAGCACTACTGGTGGAGCATTTCTTTTAGGAAAAATATTGATCTCGTGGACAAGAAAGAAACAGAGCTGCACCTCACAATCTACAGCTGAAGCTGAGTATGTGGATGCAGCAGTCAACTGTTCTAACATTGTGCGGTTGAAAATACTACTAAAAGGTATGAAGGAAGAAATCACTGAACTAGTTGTCATATATTGTGATAACACGAGTGCCATTAATATTTCTAAAAACCCTGTTATGCACTCAAAGACAAAGCACATAGCTATCAAGTATCATTACT
>MU223346.1:10951-42645 GCA_018584345.1 Thuja plicata | reverse complement strand
GGGGGGGTGAACCGGTGTTTAACTAATTATTATATTTCAGAAATTTGAACATAAATCAAATAGATAAAATATGAAACATAATAACACATAACACCAAATATGTTTACGAGGAAACCTTGATCAGAGGAAAACCCCGGTGGGAATTAGTACCCACAAATGATTGTACTAGTATAATGAACTTGTTAAGGTTCCTTTGCCATGTTAGAAGAAGTCTTTAAAAATAGATTACAATGACCCTATTAGGATTCTTTACAAAAACCCTGTTAGGGGTGAGGACTCACTATTCAAGAGCTCACTTCTCAATAAAAGAAGGCTACAACCTCCTGAAGGTAGATATGCACTATATCTGAAAATTGAACTGCTGAAGTGACATGGCTGTTTGATTAGTTCCTATTATGCACTAATGCTTTGATATCTTAAAATAATTTATCTCATACTGACTAGTTCATACTACTCTTCTTTGTCTCTTCTCTGCATATTCTCAACTCTTGCTCTTATTACAAAAATGCATATTAAGTATATATACATACTTAATAGACGCGACATAAAACAATACCTTAGTCGACCCAATAATAATATGCACAATGCTTCCAAACTAATTGGCTTAAGCATGTTTACAAGAGTGATAAAGACATAACTAAAAACATATTACAATAGGTGCTTGGCCTTTACACAATAAAATATTATACGTTGATCCAAAATCTGAAGTCGGCTTCATACTATATTTTCTGAACTGCAGGTGATACTGAACTCGCTGTAACTTTTCTGTACTATCATTTCGTACCATGCGTGTATAGACTTAGTATATTCATATATCATAAATCTTAAATATAAAGGCGAATGTTGTGACTTGATTGCACGCATGTGCACTGGTGCTCTGATCTACTGCATATCTCTGCCATGTCTGTTTTCTATACTTAGTCAATTTTCACATCAAAGTGTGTTGTCAAAACTTCTTATGACTTTGTTACCATAATGAAAACACAAAATAGGTCATATTCTCCCTAAGAGTCAACTTACCAACAATCTCCCCCTTTGTCATTAATGGTAACAAAGGAAAGTGGCCAAGTTACTCAAAATTGACTAACACCAAAAACTGTATATCATCCTCCTTTACATATACTATATCACACTTATTTTTATATATATACACTAATCCCCCTTTGAAATTAATGACAAAGGTGTCAAAAATGAGGTCCTTGAGTACTTACTATGACTACACATCTGGGTAAGTGATATGAAGATTATTGATTTCTTGCTGCCATAATGCCTTCAGTGTATCTACAGTCTGAAGATGGGCACATAGAGAATATATGAGCTTCTCCCTTTTTATCAAATCCATGTAGGGACCTTGATCATAAGTGACAATAGTGGAATCTATCTATTTGATGTTCTCATTCAAAATAGCTAAGGAAGGCGCAAGTTCATTTCTCAGTTGGTTCTGGCTTATCCTTATCTTGCCAATCTCCAACTTGGATTTACCAATTTTATCTATCTGTCCTTAATAGATATTTTTGCAGATGTTCATGTCTTGCGAGGATTTTTCAACTGATTTTCTTAAACTTTCAACCAAAATATCAGCTTCCTCAATCTTCTTGATGTGCTCTGAGGTGAATTTTACTCTGTCTATGCAGTGAGTTATCACATTTCTACCTTTAGCTACCAAATATTTCAAGATTTCTTAACCAATCTTCAAGGAATTAAGATCTAGAGAGAAATTATTTGTCAATTCATTCAATCTTTCCTTCTTGTATTCATCTTCTGCAATTTTAGTGGCAGAGTCTACTAGACTTGTGAAGTGTGATTTGAATCTTGTTAAGATGTTATCAACATCATCAAATCACAAAATTTTGGCCATTTTCTTATCTGATGGCACTAAGTCATTCAAAATGTTTATTGTCTCTAGAAAGAGAGGGTTTCTCATGACTTGTTTCTCTTTGGCTTTCTCCATGGCTAGAACATTGATCTTAATCAGATCTTCTTCTTCCCAAGCATCTAGATTTGCTGAATCAAGAGTCAGACTTGACAACAATGATACAAACAGTTTAATGGGTGGAATAAGTACAGTATTCTGACTGACATAAACATATTCACTTTTTATAGGTATCTCCATAACTGGTGGTTCATTAGATTGATTGTCTTCCTCATTATTTATATCTATTGAATCTTTAGAAGGAACTTCATCTTGCTGTAAAGAGGTATTATCAGTACATACCTTCTCTGTCTCTTTAGTACTAACAATTTTTTTTTCAAATTTGTTCATGTCATTGTGAGAAGCTATCATGGATATCTTAACATCATCGATCACAATGGTTTCTTCTGAGTCTTTTGTTGTGTCAGAAGGTGTTGTAACTTTAGGCGCTGAATCATGTGGACCTATCATAGGCGCATTTGGAATCTCAGATTCTTTACTATTTTTAGGAGGGACTGTAGTCACTTTTGCTATAGGTTTCGTTGATGGATACATATGTCTATCCAAAAATACTTTCTCATTTTATTTCTGAGTCTCTTCACCAACCAGTTCATACTCTTTGTTCATGATATGAAGTTTTCTTGTTTTGGTTCTGAGATGAGGTTTTACCAAATCCAATAGTATATCTTTCTCATCATGTGATAAAATAGGGAGAAGACTGTCTAATGTTTCTTCTCTAATCCTCATATCCTCTTCAATTTCTTTCCTTTTTGATACATCAAGTATGTTCCATACTTTGTCTGGTATGACTGTTTTGAGTTCCAATACTGTCCTTTTAAACTTGATCATGTGAGAGATAATCATAGAGTGAATTTCTTATTTATCTATCTCTTGGTACTTGTCATAGACATTATTAATAGATTCTAGTCTACCTTCATTAGCAATTCTTTATGATTTATCTATCTCTTGGTACTTGTCATAGACATTCTTAATAGATTCTATTCTACCTTTATTAACAATTATGTTCCTTAAGACTGCCAGACTAGGTCTGAATCCTACCTCAGGAGGGGCTTGAGTGTTCTTTACCTTGCTCCTTGTTGTCCTTGAGGATGGGTGACCTATGGGAACTTTCTTCCTTCTTCTGGTCAACTTACTTGGTACTGATGGTGGAGATGCTTCCAAGTCAACAGTAGTTGAGGGTGCAGATGTATCTTCATTAGATTTCTTCATCTTCTTCTTGAGAATGTCATCAGATTTTTCTATTTTTACTTCTGCAGGAGTTTTCTTGAGTTCTTTTGCAATCTTAGTTTCCCTAGCTTTATCTAGGTCATCTTGTGTAACCCCATGAACTTTTAGGATATTAGATGTAATCCTTGATGACTTTCTTTTATTGTCTACACTGTTTAAGACAGAATCCACTTGATTTGTCTTCTCTCTGTATGTACCCCATCTTGGCTCATTTGGATCTTTGGGTGTGAATAAAAGAACTTGTGCATATCCTTCAAGCACATGTTCCTCAACTTCATAACCAAGTGGGTGAATCCATTTGGTTCCTGGTTCAACTTCTTCCATGCATGTGCAGTCAATTTCCACCATGAAACATATGGTGTCTTTGTACTTATCAATTGTCTTCTATGGTATTCTGAACCTTTTTTGCATCTTGATCCTCAATTTTTTTATCTCCATGTCCATAGAATCCTTAACACTTCTATTTGATGTAGCCTTTAGAGATATCTAAGACATAGTGGGTTTTCTCTTCTCTAGGTAAAGGTTAGAAAGTTTACCAACAATGTGAAAGTACAGGTAGATAATCAAGGAGCCAAATCTAAATATCTTTCTCTTGTCATGCTTGATAGCTATTATGTTGTCAATCAGTTATGTGCACAATATCTCATAGAGATTATACTGAGTGTTATCTTTAGCCATCCTCATTGCTGCCAGAACAGTAGCTGCGGACACACTATTCAGCCTGCTTGTGTGCTGAAACTTGTAACCAAGTATCATTGTGAGAATTTTGATGTCTTCTTCCACAATGGGATCAATAGTCATCCTACGCCTATCACTCCTAGACAAACATGCTTGCTCAACCTGATTTTTAACATCTTTACCAGTGGGAAGAACCGGTCTAACCTTAGGAAGTTTGATCATATCATGAATTAGGTCAGCAGTAATGCGGACATGAACTTCACCAATCCAATATAGATCATCATGTATCCTGCTCAATAGAATTTTGACCCATTCTCTTTCATATAACTCATGTGCATTTGAATACTCAAAGATAGGGTTATCAGTGAGATGCACGTATTCATCCTTGAATGACTAATCTGGTTTCATCATTGCTGCCATAAGAGTTTCTATGTTGTTATCCCCAACGGTTTCCTTATTGCAATAGATGTATGCACGAATGTCTTCTACATGCACGAGTCCTAGTGGAGTCTTGAAAAATTCCCCTTCTACATCATATATTATAGACTTGAATGGATGTTTTTTAAACATGAATCTCTTCCTTTCAGCAATGCCAAATACTATAGTGGTTTCCATACTTACTTGTTGATTGATTAAATATGATTTCACTTCAGTTCTAAAATGGCATGACTCCTAGGGTTCCGTTTCAACTTCAATCCATTTAGTAACCAACCAAATCATTTAACCTTTAATGCTTTTATGCTCAATGCTCCTGTGCTCTCCAAATTTCATGATCTCAAGATGCAAAAGTGAAGATAATCGATCATTCAACGACTTATATATATTCTACTACATTTAATGCTTGTTACCGTACATGGTTTCCACTGAGAGTTTCAAAATTTGTTATTGATGAAGTATAGGTGATACATGCATGCATACTTCCTTAGTTTTTGATCACATACATGAATCCATAAGCGCATACTCAGAGGTGAGTATACCAACCATGCAGGGGTTCAGAGCTAGAATAGATCCCCCTATGACCATGAGGGTCATCTAACTATAAGTAGAAGGTGCGTCCACTATGGATGCATCTACTACCTTGTTCTCATCATTATATTTCTTTACTTCAACCCATATTTTACCTGAATCTTTTGTAGCTTGTACAAACTCGACTTCTCCAGATTCTTCAAATAATGATTCTTTAGGCTTCTCTTATTTTTGAGTTCTGGATCTACAGAACCTTGAGATGTGTCCAACTTTTCCACATGAATGACAAATGATTGGAGGTCTATTGATATTGTTTATCATGCTGCATTTCTTGGCTGTATGGCCATTATAATTATAAATTTGACATGTAATGTTCTGATAGTTTCTTTGAGGTTGATTTCTCTGATTGTTTTGATTCAAATTTCTTTTATTCTACTATGACTGATTTCTTTGACTTGTTCTGCAATGAATAGCCCTGAGACCAAATTTATTACAGGAGTAACAATAGCCATTGAAAGGTCTTACTTATTTATAGTCTCTTGCCAAGTGTCCATGCTTGTTACAAGAATAACAAGTTCTATTAACTTGCTTGAGTTCATCTTTAGGTGGTTCTATTTTAGCCTCTGCAAGATTCTCAGTTTTCTTTGCTTTAGTAGATGTCTCTTGTGCTTTCTTTCTTTCTTTCATTGAATTGATTTCAATTTGAGCTACACTGTATCCAACACCAGTAGTATCACATTTTAGATTCTGTGCATAAATTTGAGATTGAATTAGATCAGAACTTGTGTGTAGTTTATCAATCTTGTCTTTTGCTTATGTTAATTTAGATTATATCCTTTTCTTTATGTTTTCCAACTCCAAGATTTTCATGTTTGCTTGCATAAGTTCATCGTCTAATTGTTTACTGTCTTTGGTATTTTCTTCAATATCTGTTAGGATATCTGTAATTTGTTCATTAAGATCTTCAATCTTATCTTTCAAAGACATGTTCTCTTCATTTAGCTTTTTGACCATTTTTCCCAAGTCATTTGTGGAACAATCTTTCAAATCTTTTCTTAATTTATTGATAAGAATTTGGGAGCCATCAACCTTTAGTTTTAGTTCTACAATTTATTTTTTAGATCTATCAAGATCCTCAAGGGATGCTTCAATATTCTTTTTTAGATGTTTTGCTTCTGCTGAATCCATGATCTCCTCAAGTGGTTAAAATTTCTTTCAGAGGACTAGAGCTCTGATACAAATCATTGGAAACACTGAGAGGGGGGGTTTGAATCAGTGTTTAACTAATTATTCTATTTCAGCAATCTGAACATAAATCAAATAGATAAAATATGAAGCATAATAACACATAACACTAGATATGTTTACAGGGAAACCTTGATCAGAGGAAAACCCCAGTGGGAATTAGTACCCACAAATGATTGTACTAGTATAATGAACTTGTTAAGGTTCATTTTCCCTATTAGAAGTAGACTTTACAAATCAAGTACAATGACCCTGTTAGGAGTCTTTACAAAAACCCTGTGAGGGGTGAGGACTCACTATCCAAGAGCTCGCTACTCAATAAAAGAAGGCTACAGCCTCCTGAAGGTAGATATGCACTGTATCTAAAAATTGAACTGTTGAAGTGACACGACTGTTTGATCAGTTCCTGTTATGTGTTGATGCTTTGATCTCTTAAAAGACTTTATCTCATACTGACTAGTTCATACTGCTCTTCTTTGTCTCTGCTCTGCATATTCTCAAATCTTTCTCTTATTACAAAAATGCATATTAAGTATATATACATACTCAATAGATGTGACCTAAAAAAAGACCTTAGTCGGCCCAATAACAATATACACAATGCTTCCAAACTAATTGGCTTAAGTTTGTTTACAAGAGTGATAAAGACATAACTAAAAACATATTACAATAGGCGCTTGGCCTTTACACAATAAAATATTATACGCTAATCCAAAATCTGAAGTCGGCTTCATACTTTTTTTTCTGAACTGCAGGTGATACTAAACTCGCTGTAACTTTTCCATACTATCATGTCATACCATGCGTGTATAGACTTAATATATTCATATATCATAAAGCTTAAATATAAAGGCACATGTCCTGACTCAATCGCATGCATGTGCGCTGGTGCTCTGATCAACTGCATATCTCTGCCTTGTCTGTTTTCTATACTTAGTCAATTTTCACATCAAAGTTTGTTGTCAAAACTTCATATGACTTGGTTGCCATAATGAAAACACAAAATAAGTCATATTCTCCCTAAGAGTCAACTTGCCAATAGAAATATTTCAGAATATTTGGTAGTAAATGCTATATCAAAAGAGATGATGAGATAGGAAAGTTTAATCCAGGAAGTGATGAAGGGATCTTCCTTGGTTATTCCACTAAGAGAAAAGCTTATAAATATTTTAATCTGAGATTGAGGAAGATGATCGAAAGTGCTAATCTGAGGATTGGTGAGAATTTTGATATTTAGGAAAGAACAGAAGATGATAGCCAAACTTCATAGGATAGGGAGGTTGCTGCAAATCAAGAATAACCTTTTGTGGTTGATCATGAGATTGAGGTATGTTTGAATTATTCAAAATATTCTACTGAAACTACAAAGAGACTGAGGTATGTTACAAAGAACCATCTTGAAAATCAAATTATTGGCAATGCAAGCAAGGGCATGATGAAAAGATCTAGATTAAGAGATGATATTTGTTTCATTTCTCAAGTTGAACAAAAAACTACTAATGAGATATGTTGATATGAATCTTGGACTAAAGAAATGAAGGAAGAATTGTAACAGATAAAGAAAAATAACACTTGTGAATTGGTTCCTAGACCTATAGATAAGAATGTTATAGGGACTAAATAGGTTTTCAGAAACAAAATGAAAGAAGAAGGAATGGTTGTAAGAAATAAGGCAAGACTGGTTTGTAAAGGCTACTCACAACAAGGCATAGACTTTGAAGAAACATTTTCTACTATTGCTAGGCTTGAGGCAGTGAGATTATTTCTTTCTTCTGTTGCACACAAAGACTTTAAAGTATATCAAATGGATGTGAAATATGTATTTTTGAATGGAGACCTAGAGGAGGAAGTATATATTGAACAACCTGATGGATTTCCTCTGATAGATGATGAGGACATGGTTAGAAAATTAAAGAAGGCTTTGTATGTATTGAAAAAAGCACCTAGAGCATGGTATGCTAGCATGGATAGGTATTTTCTTCGTCTTGGTTTGAGAAAAGGTAAGGCAGACAATAATTTTTACTTAAAAACTAGTGAAGATGGAATTTTAATACTTGAAGTTTTTGTAGATGATATCATTTTTGGAGGTAATGATGAAATAAGTAAAAAGTTCTCTAAGGAAATGGAAAATTAATTTGAGATTTCGATGATTGGTGAAATGAAAATTTTCCTTGGACTACAAATTAATCAGAATAAGAATGGTATTTTTATTTCTCAGACCAAGTATCTTAAGTAAATGTTTTTTTTTTTTTAATGGAACATTGTAAACCTATTGGAACACCTATGGATATTGGTTACAAGCTTACTACTACTGATGAATCTCAAAGTATTTTTTAGACAAAGTAAAGATCTATGATTGGAGGCTTACAATAGCTGACTCACACTAGACCAGATATTGGTAATGCAGTTGGAATTTTGGTAAGATATCAAGAAGATCCTAAAGAGACTGTTGCATATATTGTTTGATATCATTATGTCTAATGGAAGCTAACTTGTGAAGTTATTTGTTTTGGATAAGATATATATGTAAGACATTTTTTTATCCAACTCACATAGTTGTAGAAGTGTATGTGAACAAGTGTATATGTCAATATGAAGTGGCATATTGATTAGAAGATGGAAAAAGTATAAAAGTACAACAGAGACTCATCCATCACAGTCAGGTGATTAGTTATAAATCAAAGGATCTTATTCATCAAATTAGATTTGCATAAGCACATCATCTACTCGTTCATTCTAACAGGTAGATCAGCAAAATCCTCTAACCAGGTGGACCTAACAGTATTTTACAAATCTCTTAACAGAGTTTCATACTTAATGTATTGTATCAAATCCTTTAACAAGGTGGACTTAACAGTCCTTATTGCTCCTAATAGGACAGGCAATCAGAAGTGGTCAATGTAAGCTCTAACAGGATAAATTTATACTGCAGTACTAAATCTTGTGTGTACCATCCCTGCCCTAGTTTAACTTTCTATTTGGAAGGTTTCTGGGTAACCAAATACTATGTCAGGTGTTATCAATGATTATTTCTTTTCTATGCATGCAATCAGATTAGATAATTTGATTGAGGTTAAAGAAGAATAATTTTTATTAGTTCCTAATTCACCCCCCCTCTCAGTCACATTGCATGTAATATATTTCCAACTATTGGTATTAGAGCTAAAGGTTCTCTTTACAAAAGTTTAATTGCTTCAGAAAAGAACAGAGGCAATGGAAATATACAGACTGGAGAAAGCCATTGAAAATGAAAAGATAGATCTACAAGTGGCCATGGATCAGATCAATAAACTCAAAGAGAAAATCTCTCTTTCCCTAAAAGGAAGAAAAGATTTAGCAGTACAAATGAATGATAGGAATTACATAGAAGGAAGAATTGACTATTTCTGCAAAGACAAGAGTTATGAAGAAGTTGATGAATCCATTGAAGACTTGCTTGCAAAGAATTTCAATCTACTTGAAGAAGTTTGAAAGTTGAAAAGAGAACAAGAAATTCATTCAGTCATATTATGTGAAGTCATAGAAAAAAACAATCAAGCAGAAGTGCCAAATGATAAGAGATTGATGAGTACAAGATTTAAAGAAAAACAAAAAGAAATCCATCATTTGTCACTCCAGCAAGAAGATTTGGAAAATCAACTCAATAATGAAAATCAAGAAGTTATCAACCTAAGGAAAGAAAATGAAAGACTACAAAATGAGCTCAACACTAAAAGGAAAACCAATGAAAGTATGATGAATTCACAAGGTAGTACAGATCAGTCAACATAAATCAGACATCATGGACAGACTGGACTAGGTTATACTGAACAAGGTGAATCCTCAAAGCAAGGAGCTCAAAAGAACATGAAACCTACTTGTAACCACTTTGGTAAGCTAGGGCATACATCAAATAAATGTTGGAGAAAAGGAAAATCAAAGTTTAATGGTAAATGCTACAGTTGCAACAAGCATGGACATAGAAAAAATGAATGCACTAAGAAACCTAAGTTTGAAGGAAAATGTTTCAAATGTAACAAACAAGGTCATAGATCTTCTGAGTGCAGAACTAAGAAATGGAACCTTGCTGAACAACTAGATAAATAAATTTTTGGTTGGGATTACAACACATGGTATAGATGTATTCATTGCGGAGAGTATGGTAACATTGGTGAAAATTGTACAAAGACTCACCTCCGAAGAAGAAATCCTACTAAGATATGTTATGTATGTAATCAACTTGATCATCTAAGCAAGAATTATATGAATAGAGAAAAAGTGGATACTGGTTTTGAGAAAGGCAAAACAAAGGTCTCATAAATCAGAACTCGGATGAATCAACAATGGCTAAGGGAATCCTCTGAAAGTTCATACCAAAACAATGAAGGATCAAATGGCACCCAAGATAGTGAGTTGGGTGGATCTAACATCACATAATAGAGATACAGGGAGATGATTGGAACTACGTATTCAAGCCATCATACATCAGTTCTTGATATGCTAGCAATTCCAAATCCACATATTGATGCATTAGGACATATTATGGTGCTAACCAAGTCAAGATCTCAATTGCACCCAAGCTACTCTAGCTTAACCGAGCTAAGTCAGGTTATATAAGAGTTGGGAAGCTAGTTTTCACCGAGCTTCTGAGTAAGCCTAGGAGAACTACCCAAGCTATTGTAGCTACTATGTATGGAGAGTTTATTGAAATACTTAAATGGTAAAAATTCTTATAAATGATGAATTGAAAAGGTTATTATTTACAAAGATTTCAGTTTGTAGAGCAATTCAGAGCCCTTAGAGATTCAGAGTGAATTTGTGTTTGAAAGAAAAGTTTGATCAAATTTTCCACATCCAGCAACAAAGTCAAGAAATGATCCTAGATGTTGGTGAGAAATGTTGTTTGTAACCATCCAGAGTTCAAGGTTCATCTAGTAGTATAAAAGGAAATAGATCTGTTGGAAACACATTCCCTAATTCCTCCAAGGGTATTACTGGTCAATGACATTTGAAGCTTCTATCATTGTAACATCCAGGAGCTTGGAAAAATTGACATGAATCAAGCATATGAGAAATTGACATGAATCAAGCATATGAGAAATTGTGTGTAGGAGAGAATCTGAAGCCCGAGCACAAGCATCTTGAGATTAAAGGTTTAACCCACATCCTACACATGCCGAAGAATTTTAGAATCAAATGGATTAGATTCATTCTTAGCCGCGTTCATGACATGCAACTATTTTTGGAGCAACATGTGAAGATACAGCGAGTAATAGGGTATCCCATGCTTGACAAATCTAAGGCTACCAAAACCCTAATCAAAGATAAGCTAGTTGAGTTTACTCATGCCAAGTGGGACAGAAGAGGCATGAGACTAAATGGAGTTACTAACATGTAATTGAAGTTTGGAGTTCATGTGATAGCTCACAAGATATATAGTTCCAGCAGACCAAATAGTGTACTATGTGAAGCTATGGACTTAGCATACAAGGTGGTAAAGAACAATCAAGTATTTGACCTAGCCAAGTTGCAGCTCATCTAGCTAAGAAAGAATATGGCAACCATCCAGGAATCCAAGACAAATCCATGTAAGTTTGGTTCTCTTCTCGTGTGCATACTCTTTTATGTTCAGAAATTGTTTCCTTCCAAGGGCACAATAGTATGGAAGAAGAACAGACTTATATCCATCAGATAAATCAATTCATAGCTGAATTAGGTGATAATTTTGAGAACATCATGGATGAATATTTTGATAATTTCAGATAGAAAATACAGTAGATACAAGATTCCTAAACAACTAGTTGAAGATTATAAGGATGATATTTGTTTCCTAGTTAACTATGATAAGGTATACATTCAAGCTGTCAAGCCTAGGGTTGTATGGGTGAAACCTCTTGCATATGAGGTTAACATAGATGAGACCAAGAACATCATTGAGGCTCTTGTGAATGAACCTGCCAATCCCAAAGCACCTTATTTTGGTACCTATGAAGAAGCAAAAGGTAGAATATCTTTGGTCTTGAAAAGATGAAGGAAAAGGTTAGAGAATTTTGAGAAGTATGGAAAGACCTCAGACTCTCCTTCTATCACTTAGAAGGATAAATTTAAGATAGAGGATGATGAACCATGAGAAAGAAGAGGAAGAGGAAGAATCAAAGCCTTCTTAGAAGAAGAGGAAGATATCCCCCAAGCAGAAAGAAAATGCCTCTACCCCTATTATCACCACAAGGAGATCAAGAAGGAGACTTGTATTGGGTAAAGATGACAATGGCGATGATGATGAAGAAGTGGATACAGTTGTCTTCAAGAAGCCACCACCTACACTTGAGCAGAAGATTGAATATCTGAAAGGAGGTAGTGGTATACATTCTCTAAAGTCATTGAATTATGCTTCAAGGACTAATGAGGAATAGAAGAAAATTGAGGAAGCAATTGTGGATAAAATGGCTAAATGAAAATATGACCCTTCCAAGTTGAAGAGCCATATAACTGAAGATCTATTCAAAGCAGTATCTATTCCCTAGTTCAATGCAATCTGAATTAAAAAAAGACATAAGGGAACAGACCTTGAGGGAAGTCGTGCCTGCCATGAAAAACAAAGAGATAAAAGAGGAAATGACCAAATATGAAAATAATCAAACTCTGAGGTTTAGGAATTTTCAGATAATGAACAAAAAGATAAAAGATGTACTGCAGCATGGCACAATAGTGTGGAAATCTATATTTGAAGTGAAATAAGATGATAAGGTAGAAGTACTGAGTTCAGATCCTCCTGAACAGACCAATGATGATACATTACTCGAGGTAAAGATGATTGAAGATTCTAATGTCGAGAAAATTATAGTAGAAGTGATGGAATCCTTTCCCCAATCACCTATCCAGAACATATTGTCTCCGAGAAAGGATAAGGTTATAGAATCCACATCTGAACTAATAGGAACCGAGAAACATCCTCCACCTACTACTGGGCCAAGCATAACCGAGTCACAAATGGACAAGATAAATTTTCTTCAGCCAGTATTGATTCTTCAGTTAAACTTGATTCAAAAATTGGTACAGTAAAGGTCAATGACCTAATTCAATTGAATACTAAGGTACAAGATGAGGATGGAAAAGGTAGGGAAATTGTTCCTTCACCTAATCCTGAGATCAAAGGTAAGAAGAAGGAAGTGAATACTGATGAGATTGATCTTGAAGAAGAAATTGTGATTCCAAATTGGGATCTTTCCAACTTGTCTGTAGAGAAAATGGATATACTTGGAGAGCTATGGAAGAAAAGAGCAATCCAAAAGAAGCTTTGAGAAGAGAAAAAGACGAACAAAGTGCTTGAAGATATAAAATGCATATTCTAAGATGCACTACAAACTGAAGTCAATGAGAATGACTCTATTATGGACCAACTTGTTGACTTAGTCCATAAGTTAAATACAGACTTAAATGGTCAAGAGAAACTACTTGAGAAATCAAAATAAAAGTTTGAAAACAAGGTTCTAGAGAATGTTGCAAAGAATATTACAATTGACCAGGTGCAACTAACCAATTTTATTAGCACTCTAGAAACCACCGTGACCAATGCAGTAGCATTATTTGTAAATTTGAGTGATACTTCTAACTTCACTATGGAGATAAAGAATAAGTTAGTAAAGATTGATGCAGATCTAAAGGAAAGTGCAAAGTAGTTGGCACTTGATCCGAGCACAAGCTCAACACACTTTTTAAAGATCAAATATCTGACTAATTTACAGGCTGAGTTACTAAGAGAAGAAGAAAGGACTAGAGATTTTCTTACAGCCATCTAGAGCCAACTCCTACCACACATGGATGCAATGTAGAAATGCATCACACATGCCAAGACCCTCATTCATGACAATAATTTTTCAGTTGTAGAACTTATGATAGAGTTGTAAGTCAAGCTACAGATAGAATTGCACATTGTAAAAGTACTACAAGACAATTGGGACAATACTCTATCTCAAATTTTGAAGGTACATTGTGATTTCCTATCCTACTTGGGAATTACCTTGTTGATATATTTTGGCATTTGTGTCAAAAAAAGTGGGAAAAGTTATTGTATATATACATTGAGGAAATACATGTATAGTTGAGTAAAGAAGAAGATATACATTACATAAACAATTTGGAAAAAAAAAAAAATTCAGTTGGACCCGAGTAGCAGAGCAGGTGTCAAAACCCGAGCAGATGGTAAGGGGGAGTTTTGACCTATCACATTCAGAGTTCAATGATAAGTTTTTTTGTCGCTAATGCCAAAGGGGGAGATTGTAGACCTTATGGAAAGACATGTTGTCAATTAGTGTCAAAACACTTAGTCATTCAGTATTTCCCGAGTGATCAGTATTGCCTGAGTGACCAACATCGCCCAAGTGATCAATGTGACCCGAGTGATCAGCATATTGCCCAAGTATCAGTTTATCACACGAGTAGACTTCTGGACCCGAGCGACGGTATTGGGCCAAATTTTCATATATTGTTTGATATCATTATGTCTAATGGAAGCTAAGTAATGAAGTTATTTTTTTTAGATAAGATATTTATGTAAGCCTTTTTTTTAAATCCAAATAACATAGTTGTAGAAGTGTATGTGAACAAGCGTATATGCAAATGTGAAGTGGCATATTCATTAGAAGATTGCAGAAGTATAAAAGTACAACAAAGACTCATCCATCACAGTCAGGTGATTAGTTATAAATCAAAGTCCATCTTATTCAAAAAATCAGAGTTGCATAAGAAAATCATCTTCTGGTTCATTCTAATAGGTGGATCAGAAAAATCCTCTAACCAGGTGGACCTAACAGTCTTTTATAAATCTCTTAATAGATTTTCATACTTATTGTATTGTATCAAATCCTTTAACAAGGTGGACTTAACAGTCCTTATTGCTCCTAATAGGGAAGGTCATCATAAGTGGTTAATGTAAGCTCTAACATGATAAATTTATAATGCACTACTAAATCTTGTGGGTACCATCCCCACCCCACTTTTACTTTCTATTTGTAAGTTTTCTAGGTAAACAAACCTTGTGTCATGTGTTATGAATGATCATTTATTTTCTATGTATGCAATCAGATTAAATAATATAATTAAGGTTAAAGACGAATAAGTTTTTTTGGTTCCTGATTCATCGCCCCCTCTCAGTCATATTGCATGTAATATATTTCAAACAATATGAAAGGAACACTGGAATATGGCTTATTGTATAAAATATATGATATATTTTTTTGCATGCTTATAATGATGCTGATTGGGCAGGAAATGTTGATTACAGAAAGAGTACAAGTGGTGGTATTTTTTTCTTGGGAAAAGATTTTTTTCTTGGTTAAGTAAGAAGCAGAATTGTAAAGCTTAGCACACTATTGAATTAGAGTATGTTGCTACTGCTATAAATTGCACACAGATTGTTTGGATGAAGCAAATGTTGAATGGCATTGGGATAACTTTTGATGAGCCATTGGTTATTCATTGTGATAACACTAGTACAGTGAATATGTCAAAGAATCCAGTTATTCTTTTAAAGACTAAACATATTTCAATTAAGTATCAGTTCTCATGAGACACAGTTGCAAAGGAGATTAGATTGGAGTAAATCAGCACAAAAGAACAAATAGCAGATATATTTACAAAACCTTTGCCAAATGATGCTTTTGAGTATCTCAGAAGTATTCTTGGGGTGAGAGACCCTCCTTGAAAGAACTAATTGATGCATGAATGCATCAGTCCAATGTTTTTTAGAGCTATATCATTTTCTTGACTTGATGCTTGGATCTACTCCTCAGGGGGAGTGATCGCGGGAACACAATAGAACACATTTGGGTGATTAAGAACCTGGTTGTTGCAGGCATGAATATTTTAAAAAGCTACAATTTGCAAGAGAAAGAAAGGATAATGGAACCCTTTTGCATTGATGTCAAAGGGGAGAGATTCGGTGTGAAAATCCCTACTATTTTGGGGAGAGCTGTGAAGAGGATATTGAGAAGATTGTATTAAGAGTGGTACTTTTTTATTAATGAATTTTGTCATATGTTTCCATCAAGGCCAAAGGGGGAGATTGTTGGAATTTTCTTCTGTTGCAGTTGTTGGTATTTGTGTTTTGTCATTGATTTCAACATATGTTTCTGATGAAGACAGATAAACTGGTTATCATTGGTGCATGGATGAATGAAAAAAGTGTACACAATCCATACGAATGTTTCAGAGTATGTGAATATGGGGATGTATACATGGACGAGATTTGATCTAATAATATCTAAGGTCTCTTGAGATTATGTTTCTATTTGTTTGAGTTACAATGATTTTGGTGAAGACTGTTTGTAGAATAGTGACAATGAACTGGGACATAGTTAGCCTCTGAGTTTTGAGGATAACTTGGGTGCAAGCATGATTCATGTAATGAAAGCTTGGGGAATGTCTGGATATATGTTGAGTAATGTTCATTATGATTCTTGGGTTTCAAGACTCTTGGTGACGTCAGTTGTGGCGTGTGTTTTGGAGAAGACCTATTTTGGGCTGACTTTAGAGATGTAGCATGTATTATGGACAATGAGCATTGATTTTGGAAATTGGATTATATTTGATGAATTTTAATTGATGTTTACTTGTTATAGGTACTGTGTGCATCCTAGCAGGGAGTTATGTAATTATTTGTGCATTGGGAAAGTCTTAATTGGCCAACCTAATTACTTATTCTAAACTTGTATAAAGGAAAGTTGTTTTCTTTTGTGGAGAGAGTGGAATGAGACATCAAAGTGTGGAAGCTATGATCTTGTATTTGCAAAGTATGCTAGATGTATAGAAGAGGTTATGATTGAATAAATTCATTGGAACTATTTAAGAAAATTTGTTTCTATCAGGTAGTTCATTGGATTTTATATCTTCTATACATCTGTATTTTGGATAGTATGTCTTGTTAGTGGATTTAACCTTCTTTAGTTAGTGAGCTTGGGAAGTGAGCCTATTGTTTATCTTTACTCCTAAAAGGGTATGTCCTTTAAAAGGGTTGTGTACTATATGTAATGACTAGCTCCTAACAGGGAAACTATACTTTTAGTGCATTATTTGTGGGTGGTAATTCCCACCAATGTTTTTCCCTTAATAGGGTTTTCTCGACAACAAATGGTTATGTTATAGTGTTGTTTTTAATGTCTTCATAATTGAATTTATCTTTTACTTTTTAAAAGTTAAAGTTAAAGTATTTGGCATACAACTGATTCACGTCCCCCTCTCTCAATTTTTCTGATGGACTATTATTGCTAACATATATTTTCTCATTCACTTTGAATTGTTCATCAAATGTAGATGATACTTGGCACAAAATTAAGAAGGTAATGTGTCCTATAGCATTTGATCAACATTCGATAAGAGGTATGGAATAGTGAATTGAAAAACATGGTGTCTAAGAATTCTTTCATAAGCATTGAGTCCTATCAATTCAAGATGGTTTGAAACTTAAAGGTATTAACATTTGGTGTCATGGTTAGTCAAGATATTGTTTTACACATACATTAAGTAATTCATGATAACATGAGATGCTTTCAAGATGAGCTCAAGGTAATTTTTTTTAATGGCATATTTTTTGTTGAGATGACTATATAGTGTCCCAGTCTTTAGCAATCAGTATCTGGTTCGTGGATAGTTTTATGAAGAAAATGTATTTAGATATATACTGGCCACTAAAATCTATTGGACTATGTATATGATACTCTGTGTTCTGTCTTTTTTCTCCTTATTTGTTTAGCAAATCCAAATGTGTTGACAGAATGGTTGTAGGTTTAGATAAAGAAAAGGAGTTAACTTGTAGAATCATAAGAAGAGTGAATCCGTTGGCAATGCTTAATAGATGAATAGAGAAAATCATAATTAAATGATTGAGCACTATCTATTCTGGTTATGGTTGATTCTTTCACAAGTATATCAGAAGGCATAGAAGAATAGTGTGGATGTAAATTGGTTGACAAGAACATGCACTTGTTGTTTGGCTTAGGTTGGAGATTATGGATATGAAGCTTTGAAAAGTTAATATTTATTCATGCGGAGATTGCCAGTTGAAACAGATTTGAAAATGTTCTATTGATTTTGTATGTTGTTCATTATATATGATCTAAACCTTGACTGTAAAAGTTTGTTTAGTAAGTTTGAATTTGTCATGTTCTTTAAGCTGAAAATTTAATCATAGTATGTAGTAATTTTGAGAAGACAGATAAATAACTAATTATATGCAGATGTATTTTCCTAAGTTTGTGATGAAGCTGTATAGAGAAATATTTGATACCCTAGGAGGTTGTAACTTGGAGTTTTCTGAGTATTGATAATATTTAACATCAATTGATTAATCTAATAATTGTGAAAGGTTCTCAATGGAATGTAAGTGTTGTATATTGTGAAGGAATGTCACAAAACCTTTCTAGATTGTAGAATCAACAATTAGATGAATAGAATAAACTCTTATTACAAACATTTTGAATTGACAGTGAACTATTATCAAATGACACTATGTGTTAGTCTTTGATTGGTCCATGATAAGTTTTAAGGATGGTAAGGAGATTTTTGTCATGACTACTTGGTGCAGAAATGGTTTACTACTATAAACAAGTTAAATAGAGTCCTATTGAAGGCATGTTTAGAAATGTTTGTGAAAGAAAAGACAGGTCCAAATTATGGTGATGTGGTAAGTGATGTATGGCTTATAGTTGGAAGCCTAATCTTGTATTCAGAATCAGATTATGGGGGAGCCTGGCTCTGCAACAATAGTGTTTGGATATTGCACTTGGATGATTGTTTCCTATTGCCCTATCTTGCATCATGGTTTCTCTGGTTTCATTTTTCTTGATTCTACTTATTCTTTTGTTTGTGCCCCTTTGTCCTTGAGACAAAAGGGGGACATACTTGGCATCATTGACACATTTGATTTTGATCATACTGTACTCTTAGTTTAGAAATGGTACTTACTCTTGGATGAGCTTCTTGGATGTGTATTGGTAAAGTTTACAATTTTTTGAATTGGTCCATCATATATGTTATTTAACATGGATTCTACACTTGTGGTATAGTTTTGACCATTTTTGGTATCATGGTTTTTGATACAGTGGTATATGTGATGTATATTTGATGTCAAAGATACAGTGACTTGGCCTTGCATTTGACATTCATTCTAGTATCATAGTCATCTTTTGTTATTATCATGGCATGCATCCTATTTGGTATTTTGATACACAAATTCTATACAAGTAGATTCTCATTTACAGGTTGACTCTTATGATATATAGGGGTTGATCATTTATGGCAGTATGAGTTTTGCATGTGTACAGGTAATAGGTACAATGATGAAAATGTTACTATTCTTGTTAGCATCATCTATTTGTCCCTAATGAAAAAAATAACATTTTAGCCTATGTGGCATTTGGTGACATGACAAGTTGGCATATAATGTTTGGTTTGACACTTAAAGTGAGTTATGTTTCATTTAAATATTATTGCTCAGCATAAAGTTGATCAGAATTAGCTCTTGTTGTGATGGGTTGATGACTTATCACTTTGACCATGTGGCATAATGACTTTCCATCCTTGTGTATAAATTGTTGACTTTGTAGTTGACTTCAAAAGGTTTTATTTTGTATTATGAATTTCAAAGGTCATTTGTTTATTGGTGAAAGCTCATTAAACATGGATAATCTAAACGAGCATTATGTTCATTTTGAGTCATTTGATTTTAAGGTGAAACCCTACACTTGTCGCCACAATGAGGTTGCAGAGATAGTTTGTTGGTGGTTTAGTTAACAATCCGATATGAGTTTCAGTTAAGTTGTACTTTGAATAGTGGAGAATCCATTGGTGGTTTGTTTCTTGAGATGAAAGTGGAATTTGATGCAGATTTTGTGGGTTGTTATATCGGTTTGACAGGAACTATCTAGACAACCTCTATTTGCTTTCAAAGGGTAACTCTGCCTTATTTTTCCTTCAAAGGGTAAAATGTTTTGGGTTAAATAATAGAAAAAATTGTTGAAATGATAATGTTAAACTTTTTCAGTTTGTGTTTTTACTTTTATTCGGGTATCGAAGAGCTATAGTTTCATTTCTTTTTTTCATCATTCAGCTTTCATAAATATGTTAAGATGCATATTTATTTGTATATCCTAATGCAGGTATCACACAAGGGTTTTATAACATAGTTTTGAAGCATAGTGAAAAGATAAATTTGTTTTTTTTAATCCTAACACAGACTGAGGATTATCAGGAACCATTTATTGTTTATGGTTTGCATCCCATTTTATGAACCCTAAACTCAAGGGTTTACATCATTATTTTTATGTAAACCCTAATTAGGTTTGATATCCTAACTCGAGGGTTTGGGGTAGAGGTTCATTTGCAGCATACATATCAAGTTTCTTTTTGGGATAACTTCTAAGTGAGGTTAAAGGAACCCTAATACGAGGATTACCATTGATGACATTATTTTGATCAGGCAAGGTTGAAGTAAAATATAGATTTTTCTTCAATGTAATAGATAAGTTACTTATGTGTTAGTTTTATCAGCTATCTATGTTTGTCTTAATTTCTTCTTAACATGTAAACAATAGATAACTATTTTCTATAATAGAAAATAGGTATGCATCTGTGATAGAAAATAGGTATGCATTGGAATACATAGGAAGAAGAAAGGTAGCACACACACACACACACACACACACATAGAGAATAGAGAAGAACATAGGTGATGTGGTGAAAGAAAATAAAAATAGAGATATTGTATCAGTCATATGCAACAAAGGCTTTACTTCAACATATTTTGTATTTGAGAGATATTTGTTATACTGTGAACAATATCTTAGAAACATTGCATATTATATTGTAATAACAAAAAAAATAGTAATATTATAGTTGCAAGTCAAGAGTACAAAATATCATTACTAGCTTTTATTGTCAACATATTTGATTTTCTGGAAGATAGGGGTCGGTGCTCATTGAAGTTGGTGCTTCAGTAAAAGTGTGAGTTGTAGCTCCACTATTGTAATAGGGGTTGGTGCTCCTTGTAGTTGGTGCTGCTAAACATAAATGTACTGAGTTGGTGCTCTTTGGATTAATGAGAAAGATACAGGTTCTGAGTGGTTTTCTCTCCCTTGTATAAGGGTTTTCCACTCATGAAAATATGGTGTCACTTGTGTAATAGTGTCACTCATTCTGTCATCTTATTGTTGGGATTAATGGGAAGTAGTACTAAGAGGGGAGGGGTGAATCAGTACCTCTAAAACTTTTAACTCTTTTCACCTTTCATCATTAGTAATCATTCTTTAATGTATTATCGACCATTACTGATGTTCTTCTTATGAAAGTAGTATTAATTCATAATCTTTAATTGTTTGCAACATTCATAGAAACATTCATGAAAGTAAAAAACACATAACACAAAATATGATATCGCAGAAAAATCCTATTAGGAAGTAAAAACTGCGGTGGGATGGCACCCACAAAACTTCACTGTCTACAGAATGGAAGGGAGCCGGTAAAGGCTTACAATTGTTCAATTCTGATGATCTGCCCTATTAGCAGTATTAAAGTAGAGACCGGTTAAGATCTAATATGTTAAGAGCTTTAGCAACACTGATTTAAGTGTGCACTTAGTTAAGAGATTTACAATAGGACTATTATGTCCACCTTTCTTGAAAGGATTTCTTAAGTGTACTACACTTGTTAGAATGAGTACAATATATTTGACCTGACTGTATGCAATCTATAATTTCTAATCACGTATCCTTTAAAGCTCTCATAATAAGAATATCACCAATAGTGATTGATTAACACCTTTTCTCTGCTCGTCGGTAGCCTGTGTTCTTGTTCTTGAAACTGATTTGATCCTTTTCTATCCTTCTGCATGAATTCTGTTGTCTGATCCTTAGATGCTCTTAGTGGCTACAATCCTCATCGAACAACAACATGTTCACAATAGATTGAGCATCTATTTATACATGTATTTTACCTATTCTAGAATCATGCATTACAATGTTAACTCTTGATCCAAGGTTTACAACTTGACCTTGATCTTTAGTTTTTATGTTTTAAATCAGTAAAAATAATTAAAACAATAATAATTAAATTTCTTCCTCAACACATAATGGATTTAAAACAAATCAAGAAGCTAAATAAACAACTTCAATGTTTTATCTGACGTGCAAAGTCAGATCCACTTTTTGTGGGATGTAACTGACTGTCGGTTCTTGGTCATCAGGTTGAACTGAAATTCTATCAGTGTTCCTTTGTTGAACTGATCGTCGAGTTCCCTTTATCTATCAGGTTCCTCTCTTTTTTGTTTCGTCAGGTTGCACTGTTGTTACTCGTCGGAGTCCTTTATCCTTTTTGTCATCGAGTAACACTTAATAGTGTTTTTCAGGATGCTTTGAACTTAGCAGTATCAGGTAACCATAGCATCAGGTAGTTTTGTGCCATGTTTGTCAGTGTAGTGTAAACTGATGTTGTAGATCATGTTTTTCCTTGTATATACTAATAGAAAAATTTAATGCCTTCAATCTCCCCCTTTGACATTAGTATCAAAAATTGATATGTGCATAATACGAAAGTATTTAGTATGTACACCATGTCTATATCCTTTTCATTATATGACTCCCCCTAAATTTATGCATCAGTATAGTATAAGTATATATGTACATGTATACTTGCCTCTGTAATATACATTCCCTATTCTTTGCTCTTTCAATTGTTTGAGTGTACATTTCCCCCTTTATACTGTCTGAATTGTATGTACATATCACTTCCCCCTTTATTTGATACTCATGACAAAAATGTACAACTTATAAGATGCCAAAAATGTGTAACTTACAATGTGTCAAGAATATGTGAGTGGGTGTTCTTGATGTCTTCGAGAAATTTATCCCATTTTTATTTTAGTATTTCTAGTTCCATGTGCTCTAGCTCTAGCCTTGCATGCATATCATAAATGATGTCTAGGATAGACATTTCTGGGGTGGCAATTCATGATCTTGCCTCTGTCATATGTTTCTGTAGTTGTGAGAGTGTCGGTAAGAGTTGTGCTTGAAGCTCATTTACCTCATCTCTGAACTTTGTCTCTGCAATCTGTATGTCTTGTCTCAATTTGTGAGCTTTCTTGAGTTGCTCATTGTGCAATTTTATTGCCTCTTCACTATTCGTGAGACTTTATGTACTTGTCTGAAGATCAACATCTATCTATTCTATCTTATTAGTATACTCCTGAGTGAGTTGATCAAGCATGCATAACTTCTGTATTAAGGTGATAGCTTCTGAGATTATCATATCTATTGTGTTAACCAATTCAGAAAGCTTTACCATTTTCAATGCCACTTCTTGGCTTATCTTTTCTGCTAGCTTGAACTCATATTTCTATTCAATTCTTTCCTCCATGACCTTCTCAACATCTATGTTCTAAGATGTTATTGCATCTTTGAGTACTATTAATTGATCAAGCATTGGGGATGTTTGATGAAAATCTACATCAGGTACTATTCTTTGAAGTATTCCTCTTGCTACTTCAAGTACCTTTTCCTCCTTTGTGGCTTTTCTCAATTTGTCTTGCATTTCCTTCCTCTCACAGAGTCTTGTATACTTGGTCAATTTAGTTGGATCTAATGTCCTTGGATCACAAACTGGAATCTCAATGATTTCATCCAGAGTGACTGGATTCTTATGCTTGTTCTTCTTCTTCTTTGAGACTTGTGTGGACACAGATGTATGAATTACCATTTCTAGTTCATTTGTCCTCTCTGAAGTTCTTGGTGAAGGATTTTTTGAAGATGCTTCTTGTGTTTTCTTCTCGGTGTACACCTGTCATTTTTGTGAAGACGTCTCTCCATCAACCTCGGGTGTCTCTACATATTTTTCTTCTTTTTTCTTCTCCAACTCATCTTTCTTTGCTTCTTCACCATTTTCTTTCTGTGTGTCCTCTTCTACCTTTTGTGTTACCTCTTTACTTTGATCAGTAGAATTATCTTTCTGATCATCGGTTGTAGCTTGCTCTATAGTTGTGTCCTTTGTATCATTTGTTGTATCTTTTGCTCTAGTATCACCCTTGTCCTCGGGTGTGCTTGTATTTTCTGTAGTAGAACCTTCATTACCCTCTAGTATATTGATGACCTTTATCAATACTGGCATATTTCTTTGTGTGCTAACATGTACTGTATCTAGAGTGGTTTCCTGCTCATCGGTTTGATCTTTTTGAGCAGTGACATCCTCATCTTTTTGTATTTGCTCTGTAGGGTCTAGTTTTGTTATGTCCATGACTGAAGTGTTTTTCCATACTTCATCAAGAACATCCATGTCCTTATTGGTTTGGGTCTCCATTTTTTTTTTCTTGATTTGATCCTTAAGTGATATGAATATAATATCATCTTCTTTCTGAGGATCTTTATCAGAGTCATATTGTGTGATGTATTGAATGTCAAGATCATCCATGAATTTGTCCAAATCTATTGGCTCCATATCTTCAACATTGTCCAAAGCAATGTGCTGAGGACTTGCCTTGTCTTTCTCCTCCTCTTTATGAGGTGTGTCAGTGAGAAGTAACTGTTCCTCATGACTTGTTGACTCTGCTGGAAAATCTAGGAGTTGTCTCCATTTTGTTTCAGGTGTATCTAGCTCTATGAACTTATCCTCTAGCACTTTGTAAGCTCTTATCTTGGAAAAAAAATTTCTTGAGTTCTTCTTCATTATCTCTTTGATTTCTTCTACCTTAGATTTGGGAGGCATAAGTGTGACAAGTACCCTCTCCCTTGCTTCTCTTTTGGTCTATAGAGCATATGACCATTGTTGAGATATTTTCTTACCCATCTCTTTGGGTATTTGGTTGAAAAATTTAGATGGTACATATTTGAAATTGACCATTGCCCTTATTATGGCATCTTGTATCTTATTTTGGTCTTCTAGCTTAAGTGTATCCCATTGTCTAATTTTCTTATTAGACATGGTGCCAGTTGCAGCAATAGATTCAGCACCCTCATCAATTGTTTGATTTCTAAAATTTTTCTTTGTTACATCAGGCCCATCATCTTTTGTCCTGACAAATCTTTTTCTCCTCTTTGTAAGTTTTGTCTTCACAGCTTGTTCCTTTGTTTTCTCTGTTGGATGCTTCCTCTTATAGGTCCTTACTTGACCATTCTTAAGAGGTGTGGTATCGGTCTTTATAGTCTGACTCCTTGTCCTCTGTTTCTTTGTAGGAGGTGGAGGTGTATCAGACTCAGTTGCCTCAGAGTCTTATTTTTGCTCATCTTTTCCTTCACTGATGGTGCCATGTTCATCAGTTTCCTCTGTTTGTTCTTGTTCCTCCTCATTGACTGATAGAGTCTTTTTAAGATTCTTAACCATCTTATTCTTCTTATTGACATTCTTTTTGATTTCTAGGCCTCTTTTTATCTTTGATTTGGCCTCTTCATAGGTTCCAAACCTTGGTTGTTTGCTATCAATTTTCTCATTGATCAATGCATCAATAGCATTGGTTGCTTGATCTATGTTGATTTCATAATCAAGTGGGGCTAACCAAGCTATCCTTGGTATAACCGGTTTTATGTGGGTGAAGTCTGTATCCACCATAAAAAATATCTCATCCCTATGTTTTTTAATCAGTTGCTTAGGGATTGTTGTTCTTTCCATCATCTTTTCCTTGAATTCAAGGAAGTATGCAGTCATAATTGATTCAAATTTATCTCCTAGTGACTTAATTAGTTCACTAATTTGTAGTGTCACCGGCTTTGTAGTGTCCCATATTACTTTTCCTACTGAAGGAAAGTATTCTTGAAAGTAGAAAAATATACACATGATAAGTGAGCCGAACTTAAATGTGTTAGTCTTTGCAGACCTTATTGTGTTCATGTTCTCATCAAGTTGTTTCAATAGTATCTCACATAGATCCATCTGTATGCCCTTTGTCACTATTTTGTAAGTTGTTCTTACTGATGTTGACGATATGTTGTTTAGTCTACTTTCCTAAAAGATCTTATAACCAATCACACATGCATCGAACCTCAGTTCCTCGTCAGTGATGGTGTTCACTTTGAGACCTTTGTTATCCCATTAATTTTTTGTAAGATTTTCAACTTTTGGCCTGGAAGGATGCTTGTGAGCCTTCGGCTTGTGAGTTATTGGATAACCAGTGACAGCATGAAGTACATCTTTAGTGATTTGTTTGGGTTGATCCAACCATAGCTTCTGATCATGCATTCTTCCGAGTACCAACCTAATCCAGTCAGTTTTGAAGTCTCTTGGGAAATATAGGGCATTGATTATTCCCTTTACTTGCAGATGCTTATGTTCATATTTTAGGTTTCCTTCTGCATTACAAAGCT
The DNA here is from genome assembly GCA_018584345.1 of Thuja plicata. Classification (NCBI taxonomy): domain Eukaryota; kingdom Viridiplantae; phylum Streptophyta; class Pinopsida; order Cupressales; family Cupressaceae; genus Thuja; species Thuja plicata. The sequence goes on along the minus strand of MU223346.1, from coordinate 16,281 downwards.
TCATCCATCTCCAGATCACCTATTTCAACAATCTTACAGTGAATATAGGACCTTACATCCTCTATCAGCAAAACCCTAGGTGGAATCTTAGAAAATGCACTAGATTCATCGGGTTGCGATGCAATCTCTAGGCATATCTTGTATTTGGGATCTACACAGGTGTTGTTCTTGATTAACCTAACCACATTCTTCTTATCACTCTTGATCTTAGCAGTTCTTGAAGTGGTTTCCATCATTTTTTAAGTTTTAGGGCTTTCTTGAAAATAACGACAGAGTTCTTTTGGTGCCCTTGGTACTTACTTCGATCTGTGATAATGGTGAATGATCTATTTGTTGTGTGCTGTGGATCGAGTCGAGGTCACTCTGCTAAATGCTCTTCAAGCACTCTATTTTTCACTCTGCTTTTCCTCTTCAATTTGCGGGTGAAAAATGAAGTGCTCCCATCGAGTATTTATAGACTTTTTCCCTAAGTCTATCATAAATGCTCAACGACTCCTCAGGTTATGAAGACGGAGTTCATTAGGAAGACTTTCAAAATCATCGTCTGGGTTGTTAGGATGCTCTGGATGGCTGTTAAGATTTTTTCTTTTACCGACGGATATTGGTATTCTATCATGTCAAATTTAGAACTTTGCTTTCTTACCAACGGGTGTCGGGTTACATTATCAACTTAACCATTTTATGTGTGGACCGACAATTTTCGGTAAGTGTAAACAACTCATCCTTTATGTTCACAAATAATTTTTGGTATGTGTATACCAACGGGGTTGCTTTCTCATAATTATAACAAGTAACATAATATACATCTTTATTTATGCAGATTTTGACTATCTATCAACTGTATAATGGAACTGATGCAAAATATGACTTGGTGTAGTGCAGATCCATACTTACTTGTTCAAATTAAGTGGGGGTGGTGATGTCACCGGATCCATTGGATGGGATGTCACCATTTGCATTGCTTGGTCCAGCTTCATCATTGCTTAAAGATTTTCTCCACATTTTGTCTCTAGCCCTCCGAATATCTTCACTGGTGTTTCCATTGAGATATGTGGTTGTCTCTGTCATTCGGTCTTTGCAATCTTTCTTGAGATGACCAACTTTGTGATAGTGTAAGCATGCCATTTTGAGGTTTGACCAACCTCTAGACCTTTTGGTCCATGCCCTCATGCAGTTTATAGGAATGTGACCATATCTACTGCATGCTATACAGTTTGTCCAAGTATTGTAGTCCCATACATATTGATTACCGATTCTCTTTGGTTGATAGGGAGTTTCTTGAATTTTAGGCTTCCATGCTTGCCTTTTCTTTTTCCAGCATTCATTAGTTGTATGCTCATTCATCTTGCATGTAGGACAGTATTTGTCCATGTAGGTTTCCTTCTTTGGTTGATCCATCTTAGACTTACATTCATATGCTTTATGTCATTTCTTGTTACATTTATAACATAATCCTATGAATGAAGATGTAGATTTAGGAATACCTTTCATTTTGCCTCGGCATACATTTGATGTATGGCCTTGCTTTCCACAATGTTTGCATGTCAGCTTTCTTGGTCTTGGATTTTCATAGACATTCTTTGGATTTGCTTGATTTTATGATTCTCCATTTTTCGATAAAGCCTAGACCATTGTTGTTGTTGACTCTTCATTGTCCTTCAAGAAAATCATTCATTTTTTTATTGCTTTATTCAGCCTTTCTGATAATTTCATTATGTTGTTGTTGAACTCTAACCTCATGCTTTAGTTTTTCATTGTCTTTTCTTAGTTCACCGATAGCCTGTACTCTTTCAATGAGTTTTATATTCATTCTATTTGCTTCTTGACTCATAAGAATAATCTGATTTGTAATCTCATGGTGATGCTCAGCATGTCTTTGAATTTCTAACTCCTTTTTTTGTAGCTTCTCTATAATCTTCCTTCTGTCATCAATAGCCAGTGTTCTTTCTGTTTCAGCTTGTCTAGCAGAACTCATCACATCAATCATTATTACCATCTGGGTGTCTTGACCAATTTGCAGCATCTTTATTTGCTCTGTCAGATGTTGATTGATCTTCTTTAGACTTGTGATGTTCTCTTCTGATGTATATGATACATTACTTGTATTTGATCCTGAAGATTCAAAGAAATCTGGAATCTCTTCTTGATAATATTTTTCATTGCTCCGAGTTGTCATACCTTTCCTCTCATTCAGAAGCTCTCATCTTGACTCTTGCTTCTTTATATTGTTCATAGAACCTTTGTATCTCAAGCTTTTTGTTCTCAACATTCTTATCAAGTTTGTACTTCTCCATTGTATGATCTTTGCTCTTAAGCCTTTAAGATTTCCAAGAAGAGACTTAGCTCTGATACCAATTGTTGGGATTAATGGAAAGTAGTACTGAGAGGGGGAGGGGTGAATCAGTACCTCCAAAACTTTTAACTCTTTTCACCTTTCATGATTAGTAATCATTCTTTAATGTATTACCGACCATTAATGATGTTCTTCTTATGAAAGTAGTATTAATTCATGGGTGCCAGCAAGAAGTTGAGTCCACTTTTTGGGCAAAAAGTGGAAGTGTTTTTCATGTTTTTCAAATGTGCAGTCAATTAATGTCAAAATTTGAGGCACTTAGAGATTGAATCTCAGAAAAATCCACTACTAGAAAATGTAGTTCTCAGAGTCTAGTTTTCAAATATGTAATTTTTTTTAATACCCACATGGTAAAAAATATATTTTAGTATGCATGTTTAAAAACCCCTTTTCAAAATATATGTTTCAGGACCATATCACACACGTGTACGACCACCCTATTTTGAAGTAAATAAATGAATTTTTGTAAATCCTTCTGAGGAAAGGTAGCTAACACATCAAAGATTGGTCAGAATATTTTTGATTATTTTTTAATTGAATGTTTTTTTCTTATTCATTTTTAATTGAGTATAAAGTATATTTTCAAAACCTCTAGTGTACGACCACCATAATTTGATGAAAATTTCACTTTTTTTCAATTTTATTTTTTTAATCTTGAAGAAAATTCTATGTAGATTGGTCACATATAATTCATTTTTTCAAAACCTTAAAATCAAAAAAGTTATTAAAATTTTAGTTAACCTTACTCTTTCAACTTTATGTACCAATTTGGCGTAATAATTATTGGAAAAATAGTAAAATTTGTCATATCATTATAAAAATTATATTTTTATAATCTATACAATATGAGCTAAAATGAGTTTTCATTTTGTTTAAAATTTCATTCGGGTTGACCTTCAAAAAATCATGACAAGGCACAAATTTTATTTTTAAATGCCTTAGTCATTTTTTTGCAAGGCCAAGCACAAGATTGGTGGGACCGAGCCTGTCCCGAACCAAAAACCAAGGTAGAGGTACAATCCCCACTCCCATTTTTTAGAAATGGGCACCAGTTATTTAAAATTCAAAAAATGGGTGCCCATTTTATTTTGGACCGTTGAAACTGAAATGGGCACCCGTTTCATAAACGGGCACCTGTTTCATTTAAATAACGGGTGCCTGTTTCTGAAAGATCTGTTGGAGACAAAAAATAGTTTTGTGGGCCTGCTCTCAATGATTGATGATTATTCAATCATTTGTATGACATATCTGTGTTGCAGAAAGAATATTTTGAAAAAACATTCTCTTTTCTTGTCTTGTTTTGGATCTGACAAGAAGGGATTTATTTGAATTTAATTTTTTGTGCAAACATGGGATCAAACAAACACAGAAAGAGGCAAAGAAAGGTTATGACAGCTGATGAGATTGCAGCAAATAGAGAGAAAGAGGCAAAACAACAATGAGAAAGAAGAGCAAGAATTTGAATCCTTGATAATTTGGGAGCATCAAGTTCAACAATCGGTTCAGAAGATGAGAACAATGAGGACACCATGATGGATGCAGAGGTTGAAGAAGAAAATGAAATAGGAGAAAATTCAGGTGCATTTTTTAATCAAGTGTTGGATACATGTATGTCTTCATAGCCAAATGAAACTTATTGTGATAAAGAACTTGATATTTTTGAATTAGCGGGTTACTCTTTAAATAATTTACATTTTCTTCATGAAAATAGAGTAAATGATTTTATTTCACATCAAACACCCCAAATCAGTAATGTTAATCATAATCATAAAGGAACTGATAGTCAAAGTCCAATTGAAAGTGAAATTCAAACCCCAATTGAAATTGTCAATCAAACGATAAATTTTGAGATCAACAATGTGGATGTAGACATACAAACACCAATTAAGGAAGAAAACCCTTTGAATGATAATGAAATGGATGAACAATTTCAAATTAAAAGTGATGTGCTAGACAATCTAGATGGTTTGGTTTCATAGAGACAGATTAGGACATACGGGAGTAGATTGTTTAGACAATTTTTTTATAATAAAGAATTTTGGTTTCAATGTCAATTAATGTTACAACTAATTAAAATGACTAAAATGAGAAAAGTGATGAAGAGGTTAGGAATTTATGTGAAATATAAGAAGAATGATGAGTCTCTAAAACAAGTTGTATCTACTATTGCTAGTGCCTTTGACACAATCAAAAAGAAAATTCGTTCTAAAGATAGGAATGCGGCACGACGAGCAATAACAACGGCTTTAGTAAACAAAACTACTTATGATAAAAGAATGATGACAAACATAAGTGGATATCTTAATATTTATCATAAAACTTTAGCAAGAGCTATAAAGAGAAGAGTTAACTTTGAAACTGATCCGGCAAACCATTTGTGGAGCTTTAGTGGCAGACTCCCGAGATCTGACATGAAACTTACTGGTGAAGTCAAAACTTTGATTGAAAATTTTTGGCACGATAATACAAGAGTATCACTTAAGGCTAGATATGTTCTTAAATTAAGAGTCGGCTCAAAAATTCATGATCCACATCCAAAACATCTTTTGGATATGACTCAAACTGAATTGTATAAAAAATTTGTGGATGTTAAGGTGTTAACTATTTCTATTAGTCAAAGATCTTTTGAAAAATATAAACCATGGTATGTCAGGATTAACAAAGAAAGAGTAACGTACTGTTGCAAAACTCACGTTCAATTTCGTTATCATTATGATGTATTTCGATCTATACATTCTACCATGCATACTAATGAAATGTTGCAAGAATATGGTATAAATATAGCACCTCAAAATGTAAAAGAATTTATATCAGGTTTGTTTTGTAACCCACCTAATGAGCATTTTTTTTTTTTGAATGCATGTGTTTCTAGTGTATGTGATGTATGTGGCAATCTTGCATTTTTAGATGAATGTTTGCATGAAAATATTTCAATTGATTTTGGTAATCAATTAGTTGATGTAAAAAGATTTAAAAC
>MU223345.1:383633-408174 GCA_018584345.1 Thuja plicata | reverse complement strand
TCATGATATCTCCTAGCTCCGAATGAATTAGGACTCGTGCTTCGAACCGTAGGTAGAAATTTAGGCCCTCTTCAATCCCTAAAATTTTCATCTTCTAAGTCTTTGTGGAAAATTACTTATATGTCTTGTAATAGGCACCAAATTCCTAAGGAAGGCCGATCTCCTCCCGGTCCATGCCAAGCAACCAAGACCATGCCAAGTTCCATTAAATACATCAAAAATAATTACCAAAGACCCAAGTAGGTCCAAACAACTCTACCAAATATCTCACACATGAAAATAAGTCCACACAACTCCATCAAATCTCCCAAACATGCAGGATAGCCAACTACCCTGGGATGCTCCTGCATCATATAGTCTACAAACTCACTACGGAAGTGATTCTCAAAATCAGTACACACCTTATGAATCTTCTAGAAATTATTATCCCCCTCATATAGGTCTTTGAATCCTTCAATTCCTATACTCCATAAATGAATCTCTTGGATGGTGGAAAATCTCCTAGTAAGGGCATCTGCTACTCTATTATTCACCCCCCTTTTGTGCTTAATAGTGAAGGTGTATGATTGCAGAAACTTTATCCATTTTATATGCCTCAAACTAAGCTTCTCCTATGTATTAATGTATCTTAAGACCTGGTTAACAGTGTAAACCACAAATTCTTTGGGAAATAAATAGTGCCTCCACTTCTTAAGAGCCTGTACCAATGCATAAAGCTCAAGATCATATGAGGAGTATCTATACTTTGCCTCATTAAGCCTCTCACTAAAGAAGGCTACTTGTCTTCCTTCCTGACTTAAGGACTGCACCCACTACTATGTTGATGGCATCACACTCCATAGTGAAAAGCTTATCAAAACTTGGTAAAACCAGTATAGGTTGGGTGGTTACTTCCCTCTTAAATTTATTAAATCCTTCATTGGCCTCGTTGGTCCAAACAAACTTTGTTTCAAGTCCTCCTTTGATAGTATTAATGACTGGTGCATAGATTTTACTAAATATCCTAACAAACTTCCTATAGTATTGGGCTAACCCATCGAAACTTCTGACTTCAGTCCCTGTCCTAGGAGTAGGCCAACTCAAAATGGCTTCAACCTTACTCTTATCAATCTTCAAGTCACCTTGGGATACTACAAATCCTAGGTAGACTAACTCTTGTTTCATAAACTTAGACTTTTCAATTTTTATGGTGACCTTCTCCTCCTACAACCTCTTCAACACTAATTCCAAGTGTTTCATGTGCTCTTCCTTTGTTTTACTAAAAATGAGGATGTCCTATAGGTATACAACTACAAACACATCTATTTAATCTTTCAAGACTTCATTCATGACCCTCATAAAGGTACTAGGTATATTGGTAAGCCCAAAAGGAATTACTAACCATTCATATAACCCCTCTCTAGTCTTAAATCCTGACTTCCACTCATCACCCTCTTTCATTCTAATCTTAGAGAACCCACTCTTCAAGTCAATCTTTGAGAAGTAATTAGCACCCCCTAAACAATCCATTAAATATTCTATTCTAGGAATAGGAAATATATATCTAATATTTATCCTATTAATTTCCCTAGAATCAGTGCACATTCTCCACTTACCTCCCTTTTTAGGATCCATTACCACTAGGACAACATATGGGCTTATGCTCTTCCTAATTAATCCATGATCCAATAGCTCTTGAACCTATCTTGCTATCTCTTTGTTCTATTCTGGTGTCATCTTATATGCAGCCTTGTTTGGAAATGATACTCCTGGCACAAATTAAATATGATGACTTATCTCCTCTTTGGTGGTAATGTAGCTAGATTCCCTTGACAAATGATGTCCTTAAACTGATCTAGTAACTCTTTCACTTCTACTGGCATGGGTGCTTGTTTAGGTGTCTCCTCCTCCTTTCGCTTTACCTTCATCTTTCATGTCCTTTAAAAGAACTCTTTTCCACTCATTAGAAGAGTGTTGGAGACTATCTTCTCCACTTTTTCTTCTTCTATTAATGGTTGTATTGTATAAGTTACTCATTTCTTCTTGAATGCGTACTTATTCTCCTTCCCATGGTGATCTACTTCTCTGTCATACTGTCATGGTCTGCCAAGCAACAGATGACATGCATCCATTAGAATCACATCACAAAGTATCATATCTTGATACTTTCCAATAGTGAACTCAACCCACACTTGTTCATTCACCAAGATATTCTGCCCCTTATTCAACCAATTTACTTTGTAAGTGCATATATGAGGAATCTTGTCCAACTTATGTTTATGTACTGCTTCCTTTGGGATTACATTGTCAGTATATCTAGAGTCAATTATGACCCTACACACTTTCCAAAGTATCTTATAGTTGACTCTAAAAAGATCCCTTCTCTTCTTGTGTTCATCCTTTGTAGGTGCTTTGATGAGAATCCTCCTAATCAAGAGGTTCTCTCCCTTATCCAAGTCCATATTGACCTCTGATTGTTTAGTCATGTCCTCTTCTTGTACGTAGGAAATCTTCTTCTCTCCTTGTGAAGCTCCTAGCTTATCTAGACATCTATAAGCACGGTGACCTAGCTGGCCATAGTAGTAACACTTCATTGTATCAAAGTGTGAGCTCCTTCCAAACCCACCTGATCTTCCTATTCCACCATTGTGAAATCCTCTTCCTCTGTTATATCCACCTCTTTTATTAGACTCATAGTTTTTTTCAACACCCCTAGAGTCTCCTTGGCTTCTATTCTCATTGCCTCTTATACTAGAACCACCTCTATATCCTCCTCTGGAGTCTCTATCCCTTCCTCTACCCCTTGAGTTAGATTCTTTCTACTTTCTAAGTTTCTCTTCCACTTTTATGGCCATTTGGAAACAACTATGAATGGAGGTTAGACTAAAGAGGTTGAGCTCTTCTTATATATTCCACCTTAATCCATTAAGGTATAGAGCAACCTAGGGCACTCACCTAGGGCTTGGTTTTTAAAATTCTTCCCCTACATAGAATGACTCCACAAGACATATTTACACTGTACAAGGAGTCCCCTACTTTATTCTGAGAGGCCATAGTGTTTTTACCATGGGAATTCAAGAGGGGTTCATAGTTACATGTCTGGGTTAGAACCAGACAGCGAACTAGTAAAATAGAAATAATTTACAAGACCTTAACCAGTGACACAAAAAAATCAAACCAAAGCCACAAGAAGTTTCTACATGTCAACACAAAACATCTTAATGCCTTAATTCAACACTTTCAACCCATTAAAGAACTAGCTCAAGCTCTGTTAGAGAAAAATAGTTAAAAATTCTCCTTTGCAATACTCAGTGTGTACAATATGATGACCAACCCTTAGATTAGGGTTTATACTACCTTAAATATGTTATCTCTCCATGATGAGACACTAAGGTTGAGATTTGGGCACAATTAAATCCATTTCCTAAATTCTAGGAAATGTTTTTGATTGCAGGGAAAAATAGGTTTTGAATGGGGACCTGAAACCCCTTACAAGCTAGAATAAAAGTTTAAACATTGAAGTCCTCCAAAAAGACACAGGACTAAAAACTAGTACGCTAAAGCCAAAACTAAGGATAAAAAGCCAGAAAAAAACCAAAATCCAGAGACCAGCAGAACAATAGACCACTAGAACCATAAACTAGAGCCCTAGACAAGCACCTTACAAGCCTCATCGACTTCCTGCTTTGCTTCAAATATCTTTTTTATCACTGCATTGAACTCTGAGAGTTCCTGGATCCTATCATTAATTTTCTTCCTTCTTGCTGATCTAGTCATTTTTCGGGGCCATCATCTTCCAAGATCTCTATGATATCCTATGTTTTTTTATTGGGGGATCCAGTATCCAGCTCAGCCTTAATGGTCAAGAAATAATCCATGGCCGAACCCATAAATTTTTTGTAGTCTTGCATGTGTTTTTTCATAGTATTCTCCATGGTTTCCATTCTAGCTTGTAACTGCTCCACATTTTTATCCTCATCATTAGTAACCTTGTCCACCATAGTTTTAGGGCTAGACTCCAATAGAGTTTGTAGAGAGTCCACCTTAGCAACAATAGAACAGTGCTTAAGGTTTAAATTCTTGATCTCCTGGAACACCCATTTAATTAACTAGAAGGAGTACATGGAAGCAACTTTGGCCGTTTGGAGAACCCCAAAGGGGGGATCAATCTTATCGTCCATGTCTTCTTTTATTAGTTGAACATTCCTTTCCTATAGGTCCACCATTTTGATGAAAGGGATGTTCCAAGAATCACCAAGGGCATTGTCTGTCTCCCTCTCTGGTAAAGTTGACTCCTTGGCAAGGGAAGTATTCTCCACCTCCATCACATCTTTCTGAGTGTCCTGACCAGTTGACTCCTTAGCAGGGGAAGTATTCTCCACCTCCGTCGCATCTTTCTGAGCGTCCTGACCACAATCCATAACTACTTCAAGTTTGGGAGATATAGGCATGTCGTGGTCTTTATAACTATCATACTCAACTAGAATTGGCACTTCCTGACCTCCCACATCCTCCTTCTTCTTATCCTCTTTATTCTTCCTGCTACCCAAGGTTTTTCCCTTATCCATAGAGCTCGTAACCTCTTCATCCGTGTTATCATTCTCCACCGAAGCTGAATTTGAGACCGAGGAAGAAGAGTAACTATCTTCCTAAGTGGAATCACCCATATTATCATAGCCTTCCACACTATCAACAGAGATGTCCATATCCATGGTAGTCTCCTTATGCTTCTTTAATTTTTTACCAGTCAAACTCTTATCTTTCACATTAACATCCCTAATTATCTTTTTACCCGAACCTGATTTAGATGGGGTGATGATAGGGCTAACACTAGCCATATTCTTTATGTGCTCAACAATTAAGAGAATCAACCCTTCATGAAGAATGGGTTGCTTCTCTTTCTTCTTGTGCTGGGAAATGCTTAAATAGAGAGATTGCAAAATATAGAAAGGCAGGGAAACCCTAATTTTATGCCAAAAATGATAGAGAAAAACAAAGTGGTAAGAATGGGCTCTTTTAAACCTACCATCCAGGGTAACATACTCCATGACCACCATCATAATAGTAGCCCAAATTTCTTTGAACAATGCCACATCATAGCATCCTCCGGACTCTTTCACAAGGCTTTTTTTCTCCTCTTACTCTTGGGAAAGTGCCGAATGGCCTTTCATGAAACCTTACTATCCTGGAAGAATTTGATGCCCTTCATGCTAAGCCCAAAAAACTCACCAATGAGATCCTCTGTGATACTCACAGTGATGCCCGCTATAGTAACAACCCCATTTTTCTAGGAATCAAAAAATAATTTGGTAGCACTATCTTTCGCCCCATGCAATCTTTCCATGTAGGTGGTAAGATCACCCTTCTCTAGAATATCCCAAGCTTCCAACATTTTTCTCCATTTTTCATAGTCCTTTGGATCTTTGTGGTTAATCCCACCTCCCATGATATTACAGCTCATAGAGACAGTAAAAATCATAGAGAGAAGCCAACTGTTACGATAACTGGTAACATTGGAATTAACAAGGGTTAACTCGTGTCTATAATTAGAGTTCTTGGGAAAGACACTACTTTTTATCCTCATTTTCCTTTGATTTTTAGAAATGTGTCTAATCATCATAGCTTCTCAAGATACACCCAATCAACCCTCTTGCTTTGAGATCTATCGAAGGCCAACTTGGCTTTGATATCGACGGTTAGATTTTTATAATCGTGCCAAATCACGATGTCCCTAGATTTAACTGCAAAATTGGCCAACTCATCCACTGTACCATTCACTTCCCTGTAGGAATGAGAAATAACGATTTGATTAAAGGAATTAATTATGACCCTGGCCTCCTTGATGATCTCCTTAATAGTCCATGATGGCTTAGTCTTGTCACTAATACATTTTAAAATATTGAGTGAGTCACCTTTGATCCACACTTTCTGTGCCATATGTTTCTTGGCAAGTTTTAGAATCTAAAGAAGGGCCATGGCCTCTGCCACATGGTTGTTTTGCACCCCAATAGGTAGAGCTACTGCAGCCAGGCAACTAGCCATGTCATCACGGATGAGGCCCCCACAACCAGCTGGGCCAGGGTTGCCCTTGGCAGTGCCGTCAAAATTAATTTTTATCCATCCAGGCGGAGGAGAAAGAATTCTCCCTAGGATGAGGTTTGTGATTAGCAATCCTCACACCCATATCACTAGCATTAAAATCCAACATTCTACTAGATGAAATTTTGAATTTTTCCTTAATACTTCTCTTTATCTTCTGAGCTATCACTTTTGGAGGAAGATCAATGTTCCTGAAGACTCTGTCTTTGTGTTCTCTCCATAATCACCATATTACATGGGGGGGAATAATATTCCACAAATGTTGATCAATGGGGGAATCCACTTTTCGCCATTGATTACAAAAGCTTTCCATGTTATTGGGAAAAAAACCACTTAATCTTCCAGGATTGTAATAACTCATTCCAAACCTCCCAAGCATATCTATAGTCAATGGCCAGATGAAAAACCATTTCCTCAGCATTTTTACATAAGAAGCATCTATAACTCAGCATCATTCCCTGTTTCTGGAGATTATCAATTGTAAGGATTTTATTCTGCAAGACCAGCCAGAAAAAGATATTAATTTTAGGAATTAAAGAATTGTCCCACACCTAAGCCCAAAAGGGGATGGTATTCAGTTAATTTAATAAAAGCTCAGAACATGAAGCAACCGTGAAGATTCCAGAAGGAAGAACTCCCCAAAGGATCTTGTCTTCTCTAGGAATCTTAACCTTCTAGATCACAAGATCAAGTATAAGAGGTTTTAGCATCTCATAAGAAAGGGACAAATCAATCCGTGAGATATTCCTACAATAGTCCCTAACCATAGCTCCATATCTTTGAATACATTGATTGATGAAGGGTTGAAAAGCAGCAACAAAATTTAGAGGATAATCTTTTATCCAGCAGTCTTCCCAAAAATGAATTTTTCTGCCATTTCCTAAATACCACTTAGCCCCTTTAAAAGCCGCATCCTTAGCATTCTGAATACTATTCCAGATAAAAGATCCCTGCACTTTCAGGTCAGTTTTCAAAAATTCCAAAATATGGGAAAAGGAGAAGAGGTATTTTTTATGAATGATTTCATTCCATTCTCTTTTAACACCAAAAATTCTCCAAATCTGTTTTGCCAGCAGGGCCAAGTTGGTAGTTCTAATAGGGTGGATACCCAGCCCTCCCCAATTTTTAGGTGTGCAGACCCTATCCCAGGCAACTGAAGCAAATCTCTTTTTTTCCTCCACTCCCGACCACAAAAAATTTCTTTGGATTTTTTCAATGATATCTGCATATTTCCCAGGGATCTTGAAAAGACTGAGAGCATAGATAGGGAGACTTTGCAATGATACCTTAAGGAGATAATGTTTTCCAGCTTGACTCAGGATGGCTCCTTTCCAACCAGCCAACTTCCTATTAAATCTATCAACAATACCACCCCAGAAAGAGTCTGGAGGTTTAAGACCAAGAGGGAGACCGAGATAGGTAGCAGGAAGAGAATCAATTCTGCAGCCTATAATTCAAGCAATTCTATGTTGCCTTTCCTCAGGATTATTAATAAAATAAAGGGAGCTCCTATCCCAGTTGATAATTTATCCCAAGCCAAGGGAATAGGTAGTAAGAGCTGTTTTGATAGTCCTGGCTTCCTAAATAGAAGAAAAACCCATTGTGATGGTGTCATCCGCAAACTGTTCATGCGAGCAAGGAATGGAAGTCAAGGAAGGGGAGAGGCCTTTAAAAGACCCACTATAAGCAATCTTCTAAAAAAGGTTCCCCAAGAATTCAGCCAAAATTGAGAAGAGGATAGGAGAAAGAGGATCTCCTTGCTTTAAACCCCTGGAAGGTTTAAAAACCATAGAAGGAGATCCATTGATCAAAATGGCAGCTATAGAAGTACTAATAAGCTAAAAAATCATTTGAAGAAATATATCTCCAAACCCAAAGGATCTAAGAAATTTGATCAACAAATCCAAATCCACCTGATCATAGGCCTTTGAAAGATCCAACTTAAGGAGGAAACCATAATTAAGAGAGACCTGGCTAGAATCTGCCTGCCAGGCACAAAGCCACTTTGTTGTGGGGAAATAATCTGAGGAAGAAGAGTTAGTAGATGAGAGGTAAGAAATTTAGAGAGAATTTTGTACACTAAATTACAAAGGCTGATTGGTCTAAAAGCATCCACCGAATTAGCACTAGGCTTCTTAGGGATCAAAGCAAGAAAGGTCACATTTATCTCTTTAAGTAGGGATTTGGAGCTAGAGAATTCTTTGACAGCATTGCAGATGTTGACTTCAAAAATATGCCAATATTTTTGGAAGAAAAACATAGGAAACCCATCCGAGCCCGGGGATTTTTCACCTTCAAAAGAGAAGACCGCCACCTTGATTTCTTCCTGAGAGGGAATAGCAACAAGAGCACAATTAGTTGAATCATTGATAATGGAAGAAATGTTATCGAGTGCATTCTGATTCTCCAAATCAAGATTAGGATCTTTTGAAAGTAAGGAAGAGAAAAAAATAATCATAGCCTTAGAAATATCTCTATCATTAGTAATTTTCCCTTCCTCCACTTTGAGTTTTGAGATTCTATTAGAAGCTCTGTGTTTAGAAGAAAATAAATGGAAGAATCTAGTATTTTTATCTCCAGCTTTGAGCCAAATAGACCTTAATCTCTGCCTCATATAATCTTCTTCCTTAGAAATAAAATTATGAGTCTTAGCTAGGATGCTTTCCTCCTTGGCCCTCAGCTCCACCGTCAACCCAATCTATTATATAGTTTCCTGAATAATATCAAGATCTTTTATAAGCTGACTTTTGGTTTTAAAAATATCACCAAAAATAGTTTTTCTCCATATCTTCACATGTTGTTTAACACTCAGAAGTTTCTTAACCACTCTAAACATGGTAGTGTAATGAATATTAACCTTCCACCAATCTTTAATATTCTTCTCCATCTCCAGATGGTCCACCCACATTTTTTCAAACCTAAAAGGCAGACGACCCTGCTTAGTAATAGGATCTGCACTAAAGAAAATAGGGAAGTGGTCAGATCCAATCTTTGAAAGAGAGGATAGAAAACATCCAAACTTATTTAGCCAACAACCATTGATTAAAGATTGGTCTAATCTAACTTGAATGAGGTCTTGGCCAACCCTTCTATTAGACCTGGTAAAGTTAACACCCTGAAGCTCCATATCAAAAAGAGCTTGTTTGTTAATGAATTCCATAAGATCCATTCTCCCATCCAAAATATTTTGGTTATCCACTCTACTAGATTTCGCATTGTCATTTAAGGAGAAATTGAAGTCCCCAATGATCAGCCATGGTAGATCCAAGAAAGCTTTTCTATGGTTATCAATTTTCCTCCAAAAAAGAGATCTACAAGATTTGGTATTGGGGGCATAAATGGTAGTAGCAGCCCATTCAAAATCCAACTTAGGATGAAGAAAATTAATATTGAGGCAATTAAGATATTCTAAAACCACAGAACCCCTAACATTATTCAGGTTCTCGAATACAACAACCCCACCCGAGGCCCCTTCAGAGCTAAAGCTAGCGACCCCATTATTTTTAAAAATTCTAATTTTTTCCACCTTTTCTTTACGCATTTTAGTTTCTTGAACAAAAATAATATCAGGTTTATGATCTCTTACTAGATTCCTGAGAATGTCTTGTTTATGAGGGGCATTCAACCCATTAATATTCCATGATATGAGCTTCATTTTTTAACCGGAGTACAGGTTCCCTGAATAGTAAGTTGCTTACCATCCGCAATGTCCATTTTGCTTTCTCTCTCTCTGATTTCTCTGTTGGTATATCTGCCTTGGGTCTTTTTATGAGAACCAACATCCACTTTTATCTTGAGTCCTCCATTAGCTTTACTTTGAGTGGTAACTCCCTTGGATCCTAGAGTGAAAAATTCCATATTCTTCTCCCTCCTTTTTTGTTGCTTCCCTTTTTGAACAGTCTAGGCTCTTGTCCCATCAATGGTTTCCTCTCTAGTAGCCAGATCTTCATCACTGCAACCCAAAAAGGTATCAGGAGCTGAGGATGAATCATCTTCATCAATTTTAAGATCTTCAACAAGAACTTTGTCCTCTGATGGTCTAAGACTAGAAGCCTCTTATTAAAAAGGAACCAACACCACCATTGGTGCAAATTCCTCATCAAAAAGACCCATACCAACTAGGTTCTCAGGCGTTTCTGAAGGATCAAGGGTCTTCTGGATATTCTCATTTGATTCAGCCTCCTTATCAAAGACTGCAATAGAAGCTGACACATGTGATACCAGTCCAGTAATTTCACCCTCCTCCAACACAGGAGTCTTGTTAGACTCCATTTTCTCCTTTGAAGCTTCATTGTTACTTCTTTTGTCACCTTTAACCTCCTTCCAAACTTGTCTAGAGTTCTTTTTAGGTTCTGACACAACTGGCGGGTAAACCTTAGGAGTTTTTTTTGGGCAATGTTTTGCCCAATGACTCATTTTGTGACAAACAAAAAAAGAAAATGGAAGCAATTCAATGGTCACCTCCTGCTTACATTGACCCAATTTATAATTAATGTTGATAACTGAAGGAAGATTCTCAAACTGGGAAAGATTGACACAGATCCTAGCAAAGATAAGTGTGGACTTGGCCATCATCATGGGATCAACTGAGATAAGTTCTCCCCAAAAAGAAGAGGCTAGTCCTTTAAATACCCCCTCATTCTAGTATTCCAGAGGCAACCCAGGAAACCTAACCCAGACTAGAGTTGCCATAAAAAAATTATCAGATTAGTTCCACTTAGGAGTCCACTTACAAAAAGCAACAGCCGTCCTACCAAACATTTAGGGACCCCCACACATAACATAATCCCGATCTTCCTTGTTGGAGAAGGAAAAATAAAGAAAGCCTTTAGGAAGGGCCACAATTTCCACATGACCTTTCAATGCCCATTTCCTTTTAACAAAAGTTCTAACCACTTCAATATTAGGTTGTGGGCTGAGAAACTTACCAACCACCATAAATTCCATAGCCAAAATAGATCGATCCACCATAGTGTCAAGAACAAAAATGGCTACTTCTCCCTCCTAAAGAAAAGATTTAACCGAATCTTTAGAGGGTAAATATTCTGCCTCCTTTCTCGCTCCCACAAGGTCTGACCACTTTTTTGGACTTTGAGAGTTGACTTTTGCATCCCCATCTTCTAAGAAATTTTTTGACCCCACTAGTGGGTACTTTGAAGGATCAATATTCAACACCTTAGGAGTTAGACTGGGCCCTTCTCCTAATACAGCTTCACACGTAGGTAGAGCCTCCTTTAACACTACCTTCAAGGGGGTACCCGCAATACCCCTACCTAGGGAGGGACTACCCTGTCCCACCAAAGATGAAACTGACACCTGGTCCAGTTTAGGGATAGGAGGCATCCCCAAAACCAAAGGCACTTGACCAGTACTACTGCCAAAACAAGCACTAGAAGCCACTCTACCATGATCCTACACACAGATTGAATCCCCACCTTTCACACCTAACTTCTCTCCTCTCCTGCTCAAATCCTCTCCCATCCCCTAAAGATCTAATTTTACAACTTCTTGCATTTTGTCAAACCACTATGCCTAATGACCCATCTTGACTTCAAATCATCATATAAGACCTTCAAACACCTAAAAACACCAAAATCCAAAATGTCACTCCATTTTGGGTTCTCAACCCAAGTTTGACAACTTGGTTGACTTCTTAGGATTTGGACACTAGATCCTAATTGGATATCCAAATCCCCTAACCTAACTATGTACACACCCTAGATCAATTATGGGACTTTATATTTTAGTCCTTATTAACTGGTGCTTTTCCAAATTAACCTACAAGCCAATATTTATTAAAGATCTCTACTAGACCTTAAGGTGCTCCTGCACCATCCTCCCCCTGCAACAAGAAGATTAAGGTACTTTGGGCTTGATGAAATCCATACTGATTCCATGTTTCTTGAAGTCCTCCTTTGATACCCATGTATCTTCTCCTTTAGATTGGTGTTCCCATTTCACCAAGTGTTCCATATACTCTTTCTTTCTTGTCTACTTCTTCACCCTGGAATCTAGAATTATTTCCACTTGTGGCTTCACTTGAACAGGTACTCTAAGTTCCTCCATATCTCTAGATACCTTTGTAATATACTCTTATTCATCTATTTTTGGTCCTTTGTATGGAACCAAATCCTTAACATTGAAAATGGGGGAAACAAACATCTCTTTTGGTAGATCTATCTTATAGACATTGGAACCATACTTGGCTATCACATTACATGGTCCAATCCTTTTCATTTGTAACTTGGTTGGTATTCCCTTTTGTAATCTAGCCTTGTTTAAAAAGACCATCACCAAGTCTCTTACCTAAAATTTTAGATCTCATCTTCCTCCATCTTTCTTAGCCTTCAACTTTTGATTGGATTCCATTAGAGTCATTTTCACTTGTTCATGGACTTCTCTCATTGACTGTGAAAAGTAATCTACATGTCAACTGATTCCTTCATATCCCTTCAAGTCTCTAAGCTCTATTACACCCATTAGGTGTATCCCATATACAATCTCAAATGGACTCTTACCAGTAGTCCTATTTATGCTATCATTACAGGAAAATTCTTTCCGTGGGATAACTTGTTACCATCCTTTTTCATACTCTCTTGTCAAACATCTTAGCAATTTCCAAGAACCCTATTGATCACTTCTATCTAACCATCCATTTGAGGATGATATGTAGATCTGTGAGACAAGTTGGTTCCTAGTCTTCTCCATAGGGTCTTCCAAAAGTGCCCCATAAACTACACATCTCTATCTGCAACAATACTTATTGGTAAGCCATGTATCCTAACTATCTCCTTGAAGAAAAGGTGGGAAATGTGACTGGCATCATGATTTGTCTTACGTGGAATGAAATGATTCATTATACTGAATCTATCCACAACCACAAACACACTATCTAAACTAGTTGGAGTCCTGGGTAACCCCACTATGAATTCCATACTTATGCAATCCCATGGTCTATTTGGGATGCGTAGTGGCTGGTAAAGACCTTCATTTGATGATGTCCCCTTGGCCTTCTGAAATACTCCGCACTTCTCCACATACCTTCTAACATCTTTCTTCATTGTAGGCTACCAATAAAACCTTTCCACTAAGTCTAGGGTCTTATTCAACCCAAAGTTTCCACTCAAACTTTCATTGTTCTTCTCTTGGATGAGGTTCTCCCTCATGGAACCCCTTCATACACATAAATTTTTGCCTTTAAATGACAAGTCATTCAACAAGGTATAGTCTGCAAACTCACTATGGAAATCATTCTCAAAATTAGTACACACCTTATGAATCTCTGAGAAATTAGTATCCCCCTCATATAGGTCTTTGAATCCTTCAATTCCTATACTCTACAACTGAATCTCTTGGATGGTGAGCAATATTCTACTAAGGGCATCTGCTACCTTGTTATTCACCCCTTTTTTGGGCTTAATACTGAAGGTGTATGATTGCAGAAACTCCATCCATTTGATATGCCTCAGACTAAGCTTCTCCTCTGTATAAATCTAGCTTAAGGCCTAGTTATCAGTGTAAACCACAAATTCTTTTAGAAATAAATAGTGCATCCACTTCTTAAGAGCCTCCACCAATGCATCAATCTCAAGATCATATGAGCAATATATAGACTTTTCCTCATTAAGCATCTCACTAAAGAAGGCTATTGGTCTTCCTTCCTGACTTAGGACTACACCCACCACTATGTTGTTGGCCTCATACTCCATAATGAAAAGCTTATCAAAACTTATTAAAACTAGTATCGGTTGGGTGGCTACTTCCCTCTTTAATTTCTCAAATACTTCATTGGCCTCCTTGGTCCAAACAAACTTTGTTTAAGTCCTCCTTGTATAGTATTAATGACAGGTGCACATATTTCACTAAATCTCCTAACAATATTCATATAAAATTGGGCTAACCCATGAGAGATTCTGACTTATGTCCCTATCTTAGGAGTAGGCCAACTCAAAATGGCTTCAACCTTACTCTTATCCATCTTTAAGTCACCTTGGGATACTATAGATCCTAGGTAGACTAACTCATGTTTCATAAAATTACTCTTTTCAAGGTTTGTGGTGACCTTCTCCCCCTACAACATCTTCAACACTAATTCCAAGTGTTTTATGTTCTCTTCCTTTGTTTTTGCTAAAAATGAGGATGTCATCTAGGTAAAAAACTATAAACACACCTATGTAATCCTTGATGACTTCATCCATGACCCTCATAAAGGTACTAGGTGCATTGGTAAGCCCAAAGGACATTACTAACCATTCATATATCCCCTATGTAGTCTTAAAGGCTGACTTCCAGTCATCACCCTCTTTCATTTTAATTTGATAGTACCCACTCTTCAAGTCAATCTTTGAGAAGTACTTAGCACCCACTAAATAATCCATTAAATATTCTATTATAGGAATAGTAAATCTATATCTAATATTTATCCTATTAATTTCCCTAGAATCAGTGCACATTCTCCACTTACCAGTTCATGGAGAGTTCTTGAAGTTATACTTCTCATGAAGTCTAATTATCCATGAACATTAGGTTTGTGTATATAGTGTGTTTCTGTAAGTGTGTTTCTTTCTATCTTAGTTTAGTTGGCTTTCCTATTGTGTGGGTAGTTTTGTTTTCCAGTAGGTTGGTCTGATCCCCCAAGATTCTGAATTCTTGTAACACCTACAGGAGGTATTCATCCCCAGAAAGAGCCACTGTTAGGTCTATTCAAAAAAATTTCAAACAATAAGTCCCTGGTCTATTTTTACAAAAATATCTTATGAAGGATACTTGAAAAACCCTTGTTTCATGTCTTAGAGTATAAAATTTGGTCCTAAAACCCTAAGCATCGAAGAGGTTTCTAATTTCATGTTACTTTTTTTTCACTTAAAGTCATGTCTCGCATGGGTTCCTTTTAAAATTTTCATGTTCATTACGTTGTCGGTATCCTAATGTCGTGGTCCCATATTATTCCCTAAGTTCAAAGTCTGCAATTTTTTTGTTAAATTCATTATCTATCTAGCTAATATTTTTTGATCTAATGGCCCGCTTAATTGCTTATTCCCAAAGTGCTTGACATCTACCATTTAAGCCATTAATCCATCATTATGTGTGTCTTTGGTGGGTCCGATGGTTAGAGAGGGTTTTAGTTAAACACTGGGCAGATTTATTTTTATCAGACAGTAGACTTAATCGCTTAATCCCAACATGATCGAGATCTATGCTTTAAGAGATTAAGTCTAAGTGACGCATGTCTTTGGAGTGACATGAGCCATTTCGTAGGCAGTATGGTGGAGATTAAAGCACAGACAAATCTAATGGTGGGTTTAATCACTTANCATCATTATGTGTGTCTTTGGTGGGTCCGATGGTTAGAGAGGGTTTTAGTTAAACACTGGGCAGATTTATTTTTATCAGACAGTAGACTTAATCGCTTAATCCCAACATGATCGCGATCTATGCTTTAAGAGATTAAGTCTAAGTGACGCATGTCTTTGGAGTGACATGAGCCATTTCGTAGGCAGTATGGTGGAGATTAAAGCACAGACAAATCTAATGGTGGGTTTAATCACTTATGACTAAGATATGCAATATCTATCAATTAAGCCATTAAGCGGTCTTGACATGTGGTAGTTGGTAGACTTGGGTATTTTGAACAACTATTGATTAAAGTGCCAACATTTTTATTTTTATCCAACAGATGAATTAATGGCTTATCCTAAAGATGCATGAGATCTAGCATCTAAGCCATTAAGCGGTGATGATGCATGTCCAAATGGTGATGTTTATTCCACTAAAGATGAAGCGGACTTCAGATTAAAAGGTAGAAAGTTTGAAGAAGATCTAACGGCTTGCTTAGTGGCTTAAAGGAAAAGTGAATGAGATCTAGCCTTTAACTGATTAAGCTATGATGCCATGTGTCTTAGTGGGTCCAGCTAAGGTCTTAAAGAAGAACTAAAGGAAAAGAATGTACAGAAAGATTCGACAGTTGGCTTAATCACTTAAAGGAAAAGTAATCGACATCGAATAGATAAGAGATTAATTCATGGTGACGCATTTCCAAGTTGATGATGTTGCAGTTGTAGTCAAGGTCAATAAACTCAAGGTGAAATAACTTGCAACCAAGTTAAGATGAATCTGATGGTTGACTTGATCTCTTAAAGGAAAAGTGAATGAGATCTAGCGTTTAAGCAATCAAGTCATGCTGACACGTGTCCCAAATGGATAGTTGTTTCTAGGAAGAGATGAGATCCATCAGATGAAGGAGATGTTGTTGAAGATATACGGTCTAGATTCAAAATTCTTAAAATGATTGTCAATGAGCCATTAAGCCATGAGTTTTGAACCAGGCAAATTTATTGCAAAACATGTGGCCACATCAGTTAAATTCAATGCAAAAGACTAATTCTATTGAGGCCATATAATTCATTGCTTAAAATTGAAGCTATCGAAGTTCATCAAAATCATTCAAGCGAAGATTAGAATTGCAGTGACATTGAGCTCTTTGCGACAAATTGCAAAGCAGGTAAGTCTCCTGTGATACAATAGAAATTCATGCTTTCAGTGAAATTTGAAATTTGAAAAGGTCTCATAATTTTTATTTTAATCTAAATATCATTCTCATAAGAAGCCCTAGATTTAGAAAATGGCCCCTAGGATTGAATCCTCTAGCAAGGTGGAATATACAAATGGAAATGTGATAGATGACATTCTACAAAAGTTGATTGGGTCCAAAGGTGATGCTACCCAAATTAAGAGAATAGTTCCAACACATACCCATTTTAGAGTCGGGGAGGGTTTGTATGATATGGATAGATGGGCCAAGAATTCCAGGACTAGTATAAATTGTTTAAATTTATTTAAGACTGCTTATAGCCAAAGGAATGCTCATTCCCTAGATTGCAACATATGGGATCTAGATGTGGGTAAATTGATAGTGACTGGGGTATTTATGGATACAGACATATCTACTTTGATAGCCAATACATATGATAGAGTATCTAGGATTTGAAGAGATATAGAGGGAAATGTGTTGTTGACTGTCACAGCCTATGAAATTAGAAAGATATTCAAATTAAGTGACCTCTCAATTCAAATCGATGACATTGACTTTGACTATTTTAAACAAGTATATGAGACTCAGAAGGAGTACTACAAAAATGAGGCTTTGAAATGGTACTTTAATAAAATAGGGGATTTGATTGTTGTGGGCCAAAATACACTAGAGGCCTTTAAACTGGACTATTTCAATAGTAAGGCTAGGAAAATGTATAGTGCCCTATGCCTTGTGCTAGGAGAAGATGAGGAAATGATAATGTATGTCCACCTCATGCTCATGGTTTTTTAGATTTTGCATCCCCACCTATCAGTAGTTTTTTATTATGCTTCCTACATTGCTAAGTTGATGCATGAAGGTCTAATAGTCATAAAGGATAAGAATATACTAAAGACAATAGGGTGGCACTCTTAAATGATGCATATGATTATGTTCAATAGTGCTGATGTCTTTGAAGAAGAAATGAACCTCACTAAGTTTCAAGATGATGAGGATTTGCCTGTTCAACTATGAAGTGCTGATTTGTCTTGGGACAAAAAAGAAGCCAGCTATAAAAATTTTCATAGATCTTTTCCTGCTAGGCTTAAATAACTATTATGTAAGAAAAAGCATAGAATCCATATAGAAATTATGAGATTATTAAGGCCTTTGGAGTATGTCCTAGAATCAAAAATTATTCATAATTGGTGTGATTTTATTTTGTACCCTGTCTCCACATTTATCAGAATTTATGGTTTAAGGGGAACCCCAAATGTTCTACCTTACAGAGGGCCACTGAAGATTGGTATAGAAGAAATTCTGAGGCAAATAGGTGGATTACAAGAAGAATCCTTGAAATTCAAGATGAAGGGATGTATTTTCCCTACCCTCATTAGAGCCCATAACTTCATTATTACAAAGGGGGATGGATACAATTTGACAAGTATTTTGAGCCATACCATCTAGCAACATCTGTGTCAAGGTGTGCAGACAATTAAGATTTCATTATTAACATGTTCAGGAAAAGAACAAAGTGCCTGGCACTAGACCACTAATTCAATTTCCCAGAGGACATCATAAGGATGTGTTTGATCTGAATGACCAAGAAGTCAAGAAATAAAAATGGTTGATGTATAAAAAATCTTTGGATTTTATTCACAATTTTGACAGATCTTATGATCTTTTGAAGGTATTTTTTCCCTGGGCTAAGAAGATTGAGTGTATGATGAAAATATTTGAAGATATAATGCAGAGTCTTAACCACAAGAAGAATAAAGTGATGGAGACTGAGATGAAAAAACCTAAGGCTATTCTGAGTAAAATTACAAAGGGAAGGGTAATCCCACCTAGAAATTATGTGGTCTATAAACTAAGATGGTTCAGTATAATCATCCCAAGATTTACAAGACTTCTGACCAAAAGGGGAAGAGGCCAGAAGATGCTAGTGCTCAAACAATGCCATCTCCAAAGAGGCAAAAAATAGAAGGGAAAGAAAAATCAAGTGATGTATACTGACCTTCTTAGTCCCCTCTACAGATAGATGACCAAGCTATTATAGAGAAATTAGTCCAAATGGGAAATATAGGGAAGGTTTTTTTCACAACCTAGGAGCTATAAGAGGGAGTGCTAGAGGCACCCAAGCATGCAACTCTAGATCTTACAGTAGCAAAGTTTGCAGTAAAGGAGCTAGACCCTGTAACCAAATAAAACTACAGAAGAATTTCTATCTGATGATAATTTTATTAAGTCGAGAGCCTTCATTTAATTCTTATGGA
Organism: Thuja plicata; assembly: GCA_018584345.1. Taxonomy (NCBI): domain Eukaryota; kingdom Viridiplantae; phylum Streptophyta; class Pinopsida; order Cupressales; family Cupressaceae; genus Thuja; species Thuja plicata. Next base: position 389,310 of record MU223345.1, on the reverse strand, counting down.
GAGCCCATATTGATGAATTTAGGGATAAGTGTCACAAGATGCAAGAAGCTCATCCAAACCAGAGCAAAGAAGACATTGAACAGGAAGTCAAACAAGAATTGATGAACAAGTTTGACAAGATAACCCATGAAGAGGGCATAGAGTTAGTGAAGAAAAAGGGAGTCCTTATCTTACCCCAGTGGGATTTGGGTGATGCCATTGTGTTTGATGTTGTGATGAAGGAAGCCAAACCATTGCACACTAGTAGGACATTAATTGGTGCCCAGTTCAGTGATAATCATGCAACATTGGTAATATAGTCCTTGAAGAGGAAATTTAAAAGGAGAACCAATGAAGATGACCAGGTTGAGAATGCAGGTAGCCTCATAATAAAAAGAGTTTCATATACTTCAAGGGTAGAAGCAACTAACCTTACTTTTCAAACTGCTAAATAAATCTTGAAGGTAGCTGAGAAGCAAGAAGATTCTTTTAAAATCTTGACACAAAATTATGAAGTTGTCTTGAAAGATTATAATGATGAGAGGATTAAATATATTGAAAAGGATGATAGGATTGCATTCCTAGAGGGAAAGCAAGAAACTAAAGTTGTGCCTCAAAGGATGATTTCACAGGATCCCTATCATCCTTCCTTATCAAGTCCTATTATTACTTATCCTTCTTCCCCTACACCATCATTTTTTACCACACTAGAAGAGGTTGAGATGGAAAAGACCAGACTAATAGTTGAAAGGATAGAGTCGGAAAGGAAAAAGAAAGAATGGGTGGAACAATTTATAGCTTTCATAGAAGCGAAAGCATGGGTTAAACAAAAGTATGTAGATAAGATGCACAACACCCTTATGCATTGTACACATGAATTGGTGCCTACTACCATCTATGCACAAGGAAATAAAATTGTTAACATAATGAATGAGTATAGTGCAGATAAGGATATTTTAGACCAATTGGTAAATAAATGGAAAGGGAAGGGAGGAGAGTTGAAATTCTTCCACACCACTTGTAAGAAGGATAAAAGTGTTGATATTGTTTTGACTTGGACTTATAAATGTGTGAAATGGCTCATGGACATGGAGATAAGAAGGAGCATTGTCATAAGGAAAGTAATGGCCCTAAAAAAGGAATGTTCAAAGGATAGATATGAAATGTTCCCAAATATTTTTAAAAAGAATGGATATATTAATGATGAAGCATTATGGCATCAAAAAATGAATGAGGCACTAGAAGTAAGAACCAATAGCATAATAACCTTAGAAAGTACACTTCTATTTGTTCAAACATTTGAGATAGTTGGTAAGGCCAAAGAATTTTTTGAATTTTGTTTAGATGAGATTGAGAAAGCATATACCACCTAGAAGAAAATTAACAGTAGAAAGGATGAGGTCCTTAGCTTTAACTGGCCAAGTGATGAGGTGTACACTTCTTGGAAATACAAGTATGTAATAGTTGATCCAGGTGAAGGTGAAACCATGCAAGTGGATGATGAAGCCCAATAGATTGGTTGATACAGTTGAAAGTGAAGATCCTACATCACCAACATCAAAGACAACAGACTCGAGATGGCTAACACCAAACAAATTTGAAGCAGTTACAAGTATAAAGCAGTCAAAAGACAAAATTTGTTGAATATCTATTGTAACAAGAGTGGTTATCAATCTATTAGCTATTTTGCCTTTTTAGTGAGTCATTAATTTTTTCCTTATTCCAATTGATCTGAATCTTGTTGCAATCCTAATCTATAAAAGGATTCCCAAGATCATTGGAAAGGGCTATAAAATTTGTATTGTAAACCATTTCTCAAGTGTTTAGTCTGAAGGGGAAATATGACATAATTCATACTAGATAGTGTAAGAAGTCAGAAATAAAGTTGAGAGATCTTTTGCAGGTTATTGAAGAGGTTATCTATGAGTACTTTTTATATACTGAATTAAGATTTTTCTAAATTTTATAGAAAGATCCAGATTCCAATCCCTCCTATGTTTTGATTGTTGGTAAAAATAGGTTTTATGGGGACCTGAAATCCCTTACAAAAAAAGCATATAGATAAGAAGCTAAAAACAAACTAAACAGAAATAAGACTAAGAACTAGCCCGTAGACCTAGACAAAGAGACAAAGCTAAAGAGAAAAGCCAGAAACCACCTTGACTCTCTCACAACCAGAAACCAAAAGATGAAGCACCAAAAAATAGGGGAACACCAAAGCTAGGCCAACTGTAGGAGAGTGCCCTCCACTTCCTTCTTTTCTTTAGTAACCTTTTTGATGGCCACATTGAAATTTGATAGCTCTGAGATCTTGTCTAGAATCTTCTTCCTACCTGAACGTGTGTGCTTTCCTAGTCCCTTAGCATCAATATCATCTTTGTCTTCATCAATCTTCATAGTAGCAGAATCCATTTCAGATTTTATGCTGTTAAAACACTCCATAGTCACACCCATGAAAACATTATTATCCTTCATGTGTTTTCTCACAGTATCCTCCAAGGTGTTCATTTTCTCATTCAGGGACTGAAGATTTTTCCCATCCTTTGTGTTCTAATTGCCTACATCCCCAGCCAACTGAGAGTTAATAAGACTGACACAAGCAGATAGAGCTCTATAGTTTAGATGAAGACTTTTGATTTCCTTAAATACCCATTTCATCAGTCAAATTGAGTACAAGGACATAGCTTTGGTAGTAGGTAGAACCCCAAAAGGGGGCTCAATTTTATCATCCATCTCCTCCTAGAGAAGCTGAACATTCCTCTCAAGCATGTCCACCAGCCTAGAAAATGGGATGTTCTTAGAGGAAGCAGGGATAGCTTCCTTATCAACATTGTCTTGACTTGGAGTTTCTGCCTCTTTCTATTCTGAATGCACCTCCATAAGAACCTTGAGTTTCAGAGAGATAGGGATATCATGCTCTTCAAAACTTGCATAATTAATGAAAATGGGGACTTTTTGACCTCCCACATCCTCTTTAGAAACCTCAGGCATTTTACTTTTTTCCTTGACATTGTGGGCTTCCTTAACACTATGGGTTTCCTTAGTTTTTACCTCTTCCTTAAAAGAGGCACTCACTGAGACAGAAATAGACTCTTTGTTGTCATTATCAGACTAGGAGTGGGGAATGTAGTTGGTTTCATCATAGCCATCAACACTCATAGCATCATAGTCTGTGTCCATAGCTAAATTTTTCTCAAACTTCAGCTTTTTAATAGTTGAATCCCCCTTATCATCTCCAATCCTATGTCATTTACCAGGCTTAGTAGAGCCTGAATCTTTTAGGGAAATAATAACAGGATTGAAGGCCATGAATTTTTTAACATGTTCAACAATCAAGAGAATCAAGCCCTAATCTCTACTATGTTATGTGTCATGTGAGTTATGAATTTTCTAATTCATTATCATAGTCTTCTCTGTGTTGATGTACTTATTTAAGAGTTCTGATCTAGGATCATATTAAATTAGGCTCTGATTTATGCATAGATTCATCTGACACATTGCAAGGATTCTATTAGTATTAGAGGTTCTGGGATGGTTGTATTATGATTTGAAATCTTTGGTGAACATTAATTTCAGTATACTATATCTGAGTCAGAATATAGCCCAATGGATAAAGCACTAATCTGAAGCTGATAAGTTTTGTTTTATTGCATATCTAGTTGCACATTGACTGTGTTTTCCTATAATCAAACATTTAAAATCCATTAAGACTTCATTTGTATAATCTTGTTATAATTTCTATCTCATGCTCCATTTCAAGGTTGATGTTCAATGAATAATTAGCCAATTATCTAGTATTTCCCAGTCATATTGAGTCATTGTGAGATTACTGCTTGATAGTGCCAGATTGGATATATCAATAGGTATAACAGGGTATCCCCCTTGGTTTAGTGGGACGTAAAGAGTAGAAGTATTAAGAGAGTGCTTGTTAGTTGGTCCTTTTCTTGTATGAAAAACATTTGGAGGTGGCTCCTCTATAAAATAATCTTAAAGTGAAGAGGTTGTTGTTGTTTCTATTGCATCATAAAAAGAAACCAACATACCACTTGGTTGAATTCATAGGATTTGGACACGAGATCCTAATTGGATATCTAGATCCCCTAACCTAAGCACTCATAACTCAACACACACCCTAGATCAACTATGACACTTTATATTTTAGTCCTTATTAATTGGTGGTTGGCGAAACCAACCTACAAGCCAAAATGTATTAAATATCTCTACTACACTTTAAGGTGCTCCTACACCACTTTGGCTACATTGTTCTAATTGTCCAGCATTGTCTTATGCTATGAAAAGTTGAAATGAATCCTGGGAAATGGTGCCTCTGACACGTCAGTTCCACGTTGCCTACCTCCAAAATGAAATCTCCAATTGGAAATTTGTAAATTTGTTCACAGTGACAGTCGGTAGTCACAACAAGGAAGGATATTGATAATGGTTGATGGCTTTAGATGGACACAGACTTCCAAAATCCAATTGAACCAATCCATTTGCTACAAAATCTACACATCCCATTTTTTTTTCAAATCCTAGTAGCCATGGCGTCCACAAGAATGAGTGCATATTGATGATTTGAGGAATCTGGTAAAATGTTTCTAAAAATTGATTGAGTGCATATTCAGTAGTCACTGTTCCTATCAAGCCCACAACTTGTGACGTTCTTGACATCGCTTTACATGAGAGCATGGGATTTATAGAAGAAGCCATTTCGGCCAGATTGCTTGCAATTAAATATTTTCAAAAGCATCATTAGATTAATGGCCTTGTGATTTAATCCATCACAACACATAAGAAACAACACAATGCAGCCAAATTATTTTGAGCAAATTCAACCTACCGCGAATAATTTAATGTTCTGCATATACTTCAGTTTTGTGATAATTTTCAATTGTCAAAATTTTTTAATCAAAAAGTGCAAATTTGATGGCATTGGAGTTATAGAGCATTGTCTTACCTTAGGTTTTTATCGAGGATAGAAGAAAAAAGTACAGATCTTTATGAATACCAGCACCTGCTATACTCTTTATTCGATTCACTATTACGAGGGATTTTTATAGACATTTTCCAAATCAATGGATGTGATAAAAATATCTCCTTAAACTTTGGCCAAATCAGCGGTTGTAATAGAAAGATCTTCTTTCAGATTGCCTATTTATAAAATAATAAATATAAATTAAAATAGAAAATTCTATGGGCAATGTCTATGAAAATAGAGGACCCAATGCAACACCTTAAATAAATAAAAAATATAACTGTTGCCCAAATTTTCCATTCTGTGCAAATTGGCCTGGTCTGCCCTGTCTGGCAATTCTCTGTCATGGTTCCCAGGTCTTGGCTCTGCTTAAACCCTTAAACCATCAGTCTTTCATGCAAAAGAAGTAATAAACCCTTAGGCTTTGGCATGTTATATTTCATCGTTACTTTTTTAAGTCACTTAGAGCATGTGTTTTTTCCTTGTCGCTTCGTCATGTGACCCTGGGCGAATATTCCTTTTCTTCTCCCAACTCTGCGTTTCCTCTGTGTCGCGTAATCTCTTAACATGTTGGAATATTCCCTCTGCGTCTTCCAACTTGGCTACCTTTCTTCAGTCGCATGATCGCCAGATCCACATTATAAGCTTTGAAATGAACGGGACCCACTTCAGTCGGGTGATCGCGAGAAGAATTCAACAGTCAAAGAAAAGTCTTCCGACTTC
>MU223345.1:321462-370436 GCA_018584345.1 Thuja plicata | reverse complement strand
TGTGTGTGTGTGTGTGTGTGTGAGAGAGAGAGAGAGAGAGAGAGAGAGATTATTGTTTATTTTCTGGACCTAGGGTTTGCAATTTTGTTTTCAGTTATATGTCTAGGTTTACATTTTTGTTTTCTACGCAGGGTTTCTTATTTTAATTGTGTTTAGGTTTAGGTTTTCTACCTAAGGTTTTAAGTTTTGAAAGTCTTTTTATTTTTTGTAACTAATTTACAAAGTAAAATAAAACTAACCATAATGTAATTTACAGTAATCCTATTAAGAGAACAAACTTCAAACATTAAACATAACATATGTATTGAACATTAAATATTAAACTAGTTCTAGGAGAGAGAGAGAGAGTTTATTATTTATTTTCTAGACCTAAGGTTTACAATTTTTTTGTTTGAAGTTCTGTCTAGCTTTACATTTGTGTTTTCAACCTAGGGTTTACAATCTTGTTTCAGTTGTGTTTAGGTTTGAGTTTTCTACGTAGAATTTCTTGTTTCAGTTGTCGTTAGGTTTAGGTTTTAGTTTTCTACCTAGGGTTTCTTTTTTCAGTTGTTGTTATATGTTTAGGTTTTAGTTTTCTACCTAGGATTAAATAAGTTTTCTATTTAGTTTTCTAAAATAATTTACAAATTAAAATTTCAAACTAAATATAACAATTTATTTTAAGCCTATTTAAAAAAACTTTAAACATTAAATAGTAAACAATAAACATAATGTACATTTTTAACATTAAACTAATTAAAAATAACAATAAAAAATATTTTTAATAAAAAAAATAATAAAAAATAAATAAAAAACAATAATACGTACTTGTAGTCAGAAAAATAGCAGCAGGGGGGTCAGTGGTAGCTCTAAAAAAGGGGCACCCATCTAGAGAAAAATGTAATCACATTTTGCAAATTATGAAAATGATTTGCAAAACGATTTAAAACAAATTTTATATAGTTTTGCAAAACGGGCACCCATTTTTAAAAAAATGGGCGCCCGTTTTGGCATGGGCACCGGAACCAAAATGGGTGCCCATTTTTGAAATGGGTGTCCATTTTATATTTATGGCTCGGGCACCCGAACCATAACGGGCACCCATTTTTTTAAAAAATGGGTGCCCGTTTCTATTTGCCAACTTTTTTCGGCCGCGGACTTCCACGAAATTGGCACTCAACTTTGTGCTTGCACCCGTTAACTGGTTGTTAATATTTTTTTCATAAACAAGTGAAAGGCAGAGATAAGAGAAATATTTAAAGCTATTTTATTGCAGTTGTCAAAAATAAATTTACGGGATAAAACTAAAGTAAAGCTTTAAAGAAAGATTGGCTAAAATTGCAGATCACACCAAGAACAAGAAAGTCAAGAATTGAGAAACGGTGATATCATGTCTATAAAGAGACAAGCTAATTCATTATGAATTAAGGGGTGAATAGAGAAAGAAGATGTTGAAGAGAAACTGATGAAGAAAGACTTTAATCAGACTTGATCAATCAAGCCGAAGAATAGAGCTAATTCTACGGACACCGAGCAATAGAGAAGCACAGCATCAGCGAGAAGAAAGAAGTGGAGAAAAGGTATTGAAAAGATACATTGATCAGAAAGGTATTATGAGCTTACAATAGATCTGAAAATCTGCAAGTCTAAGTTGTATGTATGAACAAATCATTTACTATTTATGTTTAACCATTGGATCATAAAGTCTCTTAACCAACCAGGACTTAACAATCCTTTCTATATTGAGATACATCCCAAGGAGTATCAAAAATTTTGGTCATGAAGATAGCATGAGATGCTAGATACCATTTGACAAACTACACTGGGTTTGGTCATAGAAGGTAGCATAGAGATGCACGATATCAAGTGAAAAACTATTCTATTGTAACCCTCTAACAATGTCACACCTAATAGTGTGTTTGTATCCTTTAACAGGGTTGGCTCTTCACTGAGCTCACTTCAATAGAGTGAAAATTTTGGGTTACCGGTCCCAAGTGGTTTTTCCCTTAACATGGTTTCCACGTTAAAAATCCATGTGTCAATGTGTTTATGAGTGATTACTTTAGTATTTTTCATTACACATAACTAATCTGGATTGATTGGTATACACTAAGTTATTTACTTCATTTTGGTAAATAAAAGACTACTAATCGGTAAACATTAAAAATAAGGTTTAACAGTGAACTCTGAGCAGTAGTTATTTATTGTGATTATTTCAAGGCATTCATCTTGTAGGACTAAAGATAACTAGAGGCTTAATATTGTGGTGCTAAGTTTTTGGGTTGACTTATTGGAATATTTTTGAGGCCACTATTTCACCCCCCCTCTCAGTTATTCTAATAGAAATAATGATTATGAAGAAAATATTTGGAACCAATGGTGCTAATTAATTCTTAGAATGAAGGATTTAATTGTAGGGAATGCAAGCTTATATAGCTAGTTCACAACACATGGAATGGAATTCACATTCAACAAATTGGGTTACAAAAAATATGGAAAATAAATATTAGTATAAGCAAGAAAATTTAGTCAATTAGAATAGCATTATTTAATTTCATTTTTCCCTTATAAAGATCGCTTCTTTATTGAATAGTATAGATATAGCTCCACTCATGTTCATCTTCAACAATTTTAAATAATATAAAGGAACAACACACAATATTTCCCTAGACTATGACAATAATTTAATAGCTGATAGTATTTGTAACAAATTTATAGATCAAAAGAACAATATAATGGAACAACATAGTATTTCCATAGTCTATAATAATCACTGATAGTCTTCACTGGTAGTGTTTGTAATAGTTTTACAGATCAAATTCTTCGTCATTCAGTTACATGTTAAAAAGTTAACTAGCTAAGATGGAAATAAAATCTACATATTTATGATATCAACTTTTTGGAAGTGAGGGAAAATGTATTGAAAGTTATGGCTTAAAAATTCTTATCATAATAAATATAGATAGATGTAAAATTCTTTGGAATTTCATAGTATTGCAGGCTAGTTTCTTGGCCTTTCAAATCATAATAACATTATTTCCCATCAAGGAAGATCAAACCAAAGAAGAAAACTAGGAAGCAATGTGAGTTTTCACTCTCCCAACTCTGAAGACGATTCTTCAAAGACATAATGTCATAGCAACACAAAGAATAAGAATGTTTATATAACATAAAAATACTAAAATGGTACAGATAAAAGCCAATGTGGATAACACTTTCTCATGAATCAATTTACAAAATAGGAATTTCAAAAACCTAATTGGAAGAATAAAATTTCTACTCTCAAAATATTGATCCCTTTTCCTTACATTTCTACATTACTAAAGTGTGCACCAATGCATATGACAATACTATCTTCACTTGTGCCTTTTTTTTCAATTTACAAATCTTATGCAATTCTCATTTTATTCCACCTACTTGGTATAGCGGCTCGAATGCAAATATGATGAATTGTTCTCCTCGTCATATCTAATTTAAGAGCTGTGTATTTAATGTTTATGGAAATAGCTCATTGGAATAAGCAATACCTATAAAAATTATAAACATTAGGCGTAATCTTCAAACAAACATGTTTAAAATGAAATAACACTTCTATTTGATCTTCTTTTACGTAATTCCAATGTTAATAGCCATAAACCATGCTCTTTCAATAATTTGAAAAGTTCGAACTTATTTAACACAGTCCAATTATTGTCTCCATTGGAATACCAAATTCTATTATGTAAAACAACACATTTCATCGCTTTAGGTATCTAAGCATATCCCTGTTTCTTGTCAAGATCTCATTTGTGGCCGATCTTCATTTAACAATAACAGTGATAATCATACAAGGTATTTCAACCATAAATAAGAGAGTAACCAATAGATCAAAGGAAACCTAGCCTATAGTGCATTTACACTAATTATGTTTTTAAAATAAATAAAATAGAAAAAGTCAATCATTAGCTAAAACTTATGAGCTATTTAGTTAGTTAATAGAGAAGAAAGGACACCCAAACAATTGAAGCCGAGTTTTGTGAGAATAAAAAAATACGTTAGTTTTGATGAGTTTTCAATGAACCCATTTAATTTTCTGAAGCAACAAACAGACATCAATGATATTATAAAAAAAATTGAAAATTGAGGAGATTACATATATCATTTTCTGAAGAAACAAACAGGCATCAATGGTATTATAAAAAAAGTTCAAAAATCGAGGAGATTACAGATAATGTAGTTCTTTTGGATGAGGTATTTTTTTTGTTTGTTGAACACAACAATATTTCCATTACAAAGAATATATTCCTCCGTCGAAGAAAGAGTAAGGTTCACAATCTCTTCCATCCCTATAATTAGAAAAACCCAACTCAAAGCATAGGCTATCACTTCCTACCTTTGCATCCAGGTAGCCCATGCTATTCCTAGCCTTAATATATAATTAAAAAGTACAATGAATTTGGGTATAAAATCAAATGAAAATGTCTAAACCATCTTCCAATTTGAGGAGGAAATGCGAAGAAATAGAGAAGTAAAGCCAATTGAAGTTGAGGTCCATGAGCATGACAAGAATATATACATTTTGATGAGGATTCAATGAACCAATTCACTTTTTGGAAGAAAAAAGGCTCAATTACAAAGCAATGAGGATGCAGTATTAGGATGATTTGATTCCTAGGCATAAAACTCCAAAAGCAGCTACATACTGACAGACCCAAGAGATGAATCATGGGTATCAACTAGCCATAACATGTTCTCAAAGAGAATATCATCAAAGGTCAAGAATATACATCACTCTTTGCCCGACCAAAGGGACAATATTTTGGGGTCTTTTTTCACTAAATTTGTTAATAGTATTATTTATTTGTAATGATAAGAACTATATATTTATTTCTACTCAATTTTCGTTTATTTTGATAAAGTGATTCAATCTATAATACACTCTTTATAAAGTTAAATTTATTTTATAATTTATTCTTTACCTTTATTACGAATCTTATTCTATCTATAGTTATTTTCCTAAAACAAATAGCATTTTCATTTATAATAGATATTTTCCAATTTGTTTGTTAAATATAATGTAATTATATTTTGTTTATATGTTGATTTAAACATGTGTATCCACTTTAATTTATCATATTAATAGGTATTATTTCTCAGATTTAATTCATAATATTAATAGGTGTTATTGATTGGTGTGATCTCAGGAAACATTATGGCTTCTAGAGAGTCTCAAGCTATAATTACTATCCCAAGTAGCCCATCACAAGTCTTATTGTCATTTCCATAGTATAATACATCTCTTACATCATCCATTAGTTCTGGTTCAGTAGAGTCACCTCCCTTTATTGAAAATAATCTTGAGGGCCTTCTTAATAGCATTTTAGAAAATTGTAATAATATAGTTGAATATTTGAAGAAACAATGCAAACATATTCACAATGCAGAAGACCTCCAAGCTCAATTGTTCTATGATGCAAAAGAAAAATATCATGTAACCTGTTCTATATTGGATACATATTATGACATGTTAAGAGAATCACGCTATGCAAAATTCTATGGGGTTGAGAATTCAAGAGATCTCAAGTGCTCCAAGGAATTTTTAGCTTGAGTGTGGCATTCATAAACAATATGGAGTAGTATGTGTTAATTATTATTCCATGATACTAGAATAATATTAACATAACTCAACTATTACTTACCATATGTATATAGTACCTTGAATATAGACAACATAGATATCACTCATTAGTTGTATATAGTTAATCTATTCTACATTATAACACATACTATTAAATACATATATTCTTCTCGACCAAATGTATACACTATTTTGAATGCACACATCGCTCATTGGATTTATACAGCTGATATATTGTACAACATAAAACAAATTTTGAATATATATATTTTTCTCAACCAAATTTATGCTGCAAAAGTTGGTGTTACATTTATGCTCTATACTTTTCAGAGTAGAAAGAGTCAACTTAAATGCTCTCTACTTTTTAGAGTAGAAAGAGTCAAGTATCCATGTTTAATTCACCATAGATGAAAAATATTTAGCAATTTCATTCTCTACCAAACTTACACTACAAAATTTGGTGTTACTTATATGCTCTATACTTTTTGGAGTAGAAAGACTAATATTTGGTGTCTTTATGAAATATATTCCGCAATCCTAAATTTTAATATTTGATGTCGCTCAAATGAATTTTATATTAAGCAAGTCACTAATTAGATGTATATAGCTGGACTATAGCACATTGTAACACAAAATTTTAAATGTGCATCTTGTTCTCTATTAAATATATCCCACAATCCCAAATTTTAAGTAAAGTTCAACTAATACCTGTTCAACGTCAATAACTGGAAGTGGCTATTAATTTAAGGTACATAATTTTATAAAGCCCAAATTTTCTGATGGTATATTGCATTCCTTGAGGAATAAATAAATTTGTCTTGCATAAATTTTGCAGAAATACTGATGAACTTTGAAATATGGAACCACTGACTATAAATGCAGTCAAAATTATGTATGATGGTAATACGGGCTTGGCTCCCCAAGTAAAAATATTCTCAATAGAATGTTTTTTGAAATGAGTCTAAAGAATCTCTACGATATAAACTAGACATATCTGATGGTGTTTACAAACATAGAAAAATATTACCAAAGAAATATAACTAGTATATAGAATCTCGAGACATCAAGATTGGATAAATTATATGTTTGATAGAATACAGTTGCTCCAAATTGAGAAAACTACGGTGAGTAAAACATTCTAACATTTTTTTAAAAGCTTTTGTTTTCTTTCCTCATATTTTTAAATTTTCTTCTCACAACTACTTGTACTTTAAATATGTAGGTGGATTATAATTAGGGGCCTAGAGAGCTTTTATATTCTCTTCTTATGTTTTAAAATTTATCACTTACAACTACTTGCACTATAAATATGTAGGTGGGTTATAATTATGAGCTTAGAGATTATACATACAGAGCATGCTATACTTGGGAAACCAAATTCTTTAGATGTAGGATCTGTGGATGAAAAAGAGCTAGATATAGTAAGTTTCCATTCTTCACAATTATAATTAGGAAACCCTACTACAATTAACATAGTACCTCAACAAAAGTTCTTGATTGGGTTAGAAACAACTCAACTATCTAAGGCAGTACCCACCACATTGATGCCTATTAAGAGATTGAATCCATATCAGTCGAGATGGCATATAAAAGTTTGTGTAGCTATAAAAAAATGAGATACACTAGTATCACAGATAGTGGACATGGGAAGGTGTTTATTTTTTATTTTATAGATAATGAAGAGATAGAGACATGAGTCAGCTGCTTTAATGAAATAGCAAATATTCACTATAGTAATATACATGTTAGATTTGTCTACACTATAGCGCATGGAATGGTGAAGAGTGCTAATAGTTTTTATACTAAACTCAAAAGTCATGAAATAACTTTGACAATAGATTCAAAGGTAACCATGTGTGAGGATGATCTCTCTATCCCAAATCATCGATTTAATTTTACACCAATTGATGAAATTAAAAACAAGAGGAAGAAATCATACATTGATATTATTGTTGTTGTCTATGTTCAAGAAACTTGGGAAATAAAAATAAAATATGGTACAGAGGTCCCTAGATGTACCATAAAGTTACAAGACATGTCTTGTACTCTTATTGATGTTACACTTTGGGGGATACAATTGAGAAATAAGGAGAGAATCTCAAAAAAAAGTATTTCCTCCAAGAAACTAAAGTGCTCGCTATAAAAAAATGGAAGTGTATATGAATTTAATGGTCCAAATTCATAAGTACCTCAAATACCACAACTTTTTTAATAGACCCTATCATGGAGGAAAATAAATAGTTGAAGAATTGGTATGAGGAAAATGGTAGAAATATCCAACAACCACTGAGACAGCTGGCTGACATAGTTCTATTGAGCATACAGATGAAAATCAATGATATACAATAGAAAGGATCACAGTCAACCCAACAATTTGAATGCATACTGAAAGCAACAAAGATATACTTCAAAAAAGAGAAATTTTGTTAACCAACATGCTCTAAGATAATAAATGGAAATAAGTACAATAAAAGATTAGAAAAAATTGACGATGAAAGTTGACTTTGTCTAAAGTTTAACTTAGCAATTACTAAGACACCTATAGGTACATAGGTCAGTTGATATTACAAGGCCATACAGGTGCAATCTGGGCTATTTCATTTAATGAGGCTACAACAAAGTTGATGGGAATGCCTACAAAAATATTGTATAACTTACAATTTGATGACCATGCTGAGAGGAGTACTGAACAAGAAATTAGAGATATACAACACAAGAAATACATATTGACATTAACATGCAAAAGAGTGATGTATAATAGTGAAGAGCGAGTGAAATAAACTATTACTTGAAATATTCACAAATAGATTTCAGTGTAGAAAGCAATGTATTACATGAAAAATTTAAAGAGATGTGTAGTGCTCAACCCTTTGAGTAAGAGAACCAATATATCATATCACAATATGCAAAAAAAAGGAATGTATAAGTCTACTTTGATGCTTATATCCATAAATAGACCATATCCTACCAAGAACAGGAGAAAGAATCTACAATTTCTTTTTAATATAAAAGTTGTGTACTTTACAAGTGTAAATAAAATATCATAAAAAAATGTCAAATTATGATAGCCTACTAAATGTATAAGTGTACTTTTATTCTTATATCCATAAATGGTTCCTGTCCTACCAACAACAAGAGAAACAATATACTCTTTTTTTGTAAGATACATGTAGTGTGCTTTGCAAGTATAAATAAAATATCATAAAAAATGTCAACTTACAATAGCCTACTATGCACTTATTGCACCATTAATAATTGAAATTATTGATATACATATAGCATACTTTGCAACTATAAATGAAATATCACCATACATGATTTTATGATAGCTAGCTATAAATTATAGTACCATTCATAATTAAAAATTCTCACAGTCTTAAAAAATCATGTATAGTCAAGTAAAGCAATATTGACATCAACCTTGGTAAGAGAAAAAAGATGAGTCAACTTCTCGTGGAACTTTTACACTTTGTCATTTTTGGGATAAAATATTTTTGGAAACGCGGATCCACTCATAAAAATTGTGGTGGCATAATGGGTCAGGATCTTGAGCCTAAATTTGAACGGGATCTCGCAATCTACGGGACCCCAAACCATCTTTTGAAAAAATGATGGCCCTCTTGGAAAGGGGCCCCGTTCCATACGTCACCGCATTTCAAAACTGGGTGACATATTGAAAGGGGTCCCATTACGTAAACCTATTTATTTATTTTTAAAATGGGCTGAACTCATTTTTCAAAAACATCCCACGGTTCAAGAGCTTCACCTTGTTTCCTCTCCGACTAGAAACCTCTCTAGGTATGCCATTTTTTTTTTCATTTTAGCTGTCATTGTTTGTTGTTTTTACAATTTATTTTTATACATTTATATTACTATTTGTTTTTTTATTAAAGAAATGAATCTATATGTTAATTTTTTTAAATTGTATTGTAGAAATGTTTAAAAAATATGTTTTTTCATGTATGAATAGTTTTTTCATATATTTTATTGTAGAAATGTAAAAAAAAATTGGTTTTAAATGTATTTAGTTCTTGTATAGTTTTACTATAGAAATGTTTAAAAAAATAGTATTTCATGTATATAGATGTAATTTTTATTAGTTTTTTACTAAAAATGTAAAAATTGCATATGTACACATGATGAAACAAGTTTTTTAAAAAATTAACATCCTAAAATAAAAACCTAAAACCAAAAACCTAGATTCAGAACCCTAAATAAATAACTCACAATCAAAAACCTAAACAAAAAATTTTTGCAGGAAAAACCCTAGAAACAAATAATTTTGAATATCTAGAAGTCGTAAACCACTAACTTACACTAAAAATAGTCTTAATGTGTTGTAATGGGTCCTAATGTGTCCAAATGGGTCTCAAGTGGTCCTAGGACCCCTTAAGACCTATTTGTACACATTACAACACATTAAGACCACTTAGATTATATTAGGTCCAATTAGGATCCACTAAAATATATCCTCCCCTTACTAGCCCTTTATGGCCCATAATGTATTCTACGACCTTGGCTTAGCACCCATTATATATCCTATGATCATTAATGACATCTTAGGACACATAACTACCCCTTAATATCCATTAGTACCCCAAGTACCTTGGTGTTCCTTAATTTGTGCATTAGGAGCACTTAGTACCCATAATTTATCGTAAGGTGTCATAAGGGTTCCTAAGAGTCAATGACGAGTCCTATGACCCCTCAGGACCACCTAGTACACATTAAGACCCTTTAGGACCCACCATGTATCATAAGGAGTCCTAATGGATCATAGGAAAATTAAGGACCCTTATAACCCCTTAAAACGCATTAAGACCATTAGGATTATTATTATCCCTTAGGACTCAATAATGTTTTCTAGGAACCTAATAAGAACCCTTAGAACACATTAGGACCCCTAAAAATTCATTAACATATATTAATGGGTCATAATGTGTCCAAACAGATCTTAAGGGGTCCTAGGACCACTTAATACCCATTGGGAAACATTAGGACCCATTACGACACATTAAGACCTCTTAGAACACATAAGGTCCCAATGGGGACCTAATGTGTTCTATGAGGTCTTAATGTGTTGTAGTGGGTCCTAATGTGTTAAAATGGGTATTAAGTGATCATAGGACACCTTAACACTCATTTGGACACATTATGACCCATTAGGACACATTAAGACCCACTAGAATACATTAAGTCCCATTAGGATCCAACAAAACACATTAGGACCCTTATGATACATAATAGGTCGTAAGAGGTCCTAATATGTAATTAGTATCCTTAGGTGTCCTAATGTGTCCAAATAGGTCTCAAGTTTTTGTAAGAACACTTTAGACACATTTGAACACATTAGGACCCATTATGACACATTAAAACTCCTTAGAACACATAAATAAGGTTGTAATGGGGACATAATGTGTTCTAGGGGTCTTAATGTGTCATAATTGGTTCTCATGTGTCCCAATAGGTATTAAGTGGTCCTAGGACCCCTTAAGACCTTTTTGGAACCATTATGACCCATTAGACCACTTAGAATACATTAGGTCCCATGAGGATCCACTAAAACACATTAGGACCTTTATGGCACATAGTAGGTTCTAAGAGGTACTAATGTGTAATAAGTATCCTTAGGGGTCCTAATGTGTCCAAATGAGTCTCAAGTTGTCCTAATACCACTTAAGACCCATTGTTGCACATTAGGACCCATTACGACACATTAAGACCCCTTAGAGCACATATGGTCCTAATGGGGACCTAATGTATTCTAAGCGGTCTTAATGTATCGTAATGGGTCCTAATGTGTTCCAATGGGTCTTAAGTGTTCCTAGGACCCATTAAGACCCATTTGGATCCATTACATCACATAAGGACACATTAAGATCCTTTAAAAAATATTTGGTCCCATTAGGATCCAATACATTAGGACCCATATGAGACATAATAGGTCCTAAGAAGTCCTAATGTGTAATAAGTATCCTTAGGTGTCCTAATGGGTCCAAAAATGTTTGAAGCTGTCCTAAGACCACTTAAGACCCATTTGGACACATTAAGACCATTACGACACATTTAAACCCCTTAGAACACTTAAGGTCATAATGGGGACCTAATGTGTTCTAAGGGGTCTTAATATGTTGGAAAGGGTCCTAATGTGTCTCAATGGGTCTTAAGTGTTCCTTGGACCCCTTAAGACCCATTTGGACCAATTATGCACATTAAGACCACTTTGAATACATTAGGTCCCATTGGGATCCACTAAAACACATTAGGACCCCTATGAGAAATTTTAGGTCCTAGAGGTCCTAATGTATAATAAGTATCCTTAGGGATACAAATGTGTCCAAATAGGTCTCAAGTGGTCCTAGGACCACTTAAGATCCATAGGGACACATTAGGACTAGTTACGACATATTAAGACCCCTTAGAACACATAAGGTCCTAATGGGGACCTAATATGTTCTAAGGGGTCTTAATGTGTTGTAATGAGTCCTAATGTATCCCAATAGGTAATAAGTGGTCCTAAGAGCCCTTAAGACCTATTTGGACCCATTAATACACATTAGGACACATTAATACCCCTTAGATTACATTACATCCCATTAGGATCCACAAAAACACATTACCTAACCCATATGAGACATAATAGGTCCTAAGATTTCCTAATGTGTCCAAAAAAGACTCAAGTTGTCCTAAGAGCACTTAAGACCCATTTGGACACATTAAGACCCATTATGACATATTAACACCCCTTAGATCACATAAGGTCATAATGGGTACCTATTGTGTCCTAAAGGGTCTTAGTGTGTTGTATTAGGACCTAATGCATCTCCATGGGTCTTAAGTAGTCCTAGGACTCCTTAAGATTAGTTTGGGCCCACTACAACACATTAAGACCAATTATAATACATTAGGTTGTATTAGGATCCACGAAAACACATTAGGACCATTATGAGACATAATATGTCCTAAGGGGTCCTAATGTCTCCAAATGGGTCTCAAGTGGTCCTAGGACCACTTAAAACCCATTGGGACACATTAGGACCCATTACAATACATTAAGGCTCCTTAGAACACATTAGGTCCTAATGGGGACCTAATGTCTTCTAAGAGGTCTTAATGTGTCGTAAGGGGTCCTAATGTGTCCCAATGGGTTGTAAGTGGTCCTAAGACCCCTTACAATCCACTTGGACACATTATGACACATTAAGACCACTTAGAATAAATTAGATCCCATTAGGATCCACTAAAACACATTAGGACCCTCTTAGAATAAATTAGATCCCATTAGGATCCACTAAAACACATTAGGATCCTTATGTGACATAATAGGTCCTAAGAGGTGCTAATGTGTAATAAGTATCCTTAGGGATCCTAATGTGTCCAAACAGATCTCAAGTGGTCCTAGAACCTCTTAATACCCATTGGGACACATTAGGACCCATTACAACACATTAAGAGCCCTTAGAACAGATTAGGTCCTAATGGGGACCTGATGTGTTCTAATGGGTCTTAAGGTGTCATAATAGGTCCTAATGTGTCCCAATGGGTCTTCAGTGATCCTAGGACACCTTAAGACCTTTTTGGACCCATTACAACATTGTAAGACCACTTAGAATACATTACGTCCCATTAGGATCCACTAAAACACTTTAGGACCCTTACGAGACATAACAAGTCCTACAAGTTCCCAATGTACATAATAAGTATCCTTAAGGGTCCTAATGTGTCCAAATGGGTCTCAAGTGGTCCTAGGACCACTTAACACCCATTTGGATACATTAGGACCCATTACAACACATTAAGACCCCTTAGAACACATTAGGTCCTAATGGGGACCTAATGGGTTCTAAGGGGTCTTAATATGTCGTAGTGAGTCTTAATGTGTCCCCTTACGTCACCTTAAAACACATTAGGACCCTTATGAGACATAATAGATTAAGATTGGATTAGATCATTTTAGATATATTAAGATTAACATTTAAAATAAGATTGAATTGGATTATTTTAGATAGATTATGTACATGTACCCAAGTGTTTGGTGATTTGATTACATTATGTACATATTTGATAGATTAGATTACATTGTTTTTAAGTTTTTTAAATGTTTCAATTTTATATATGTATCTATGTCTAATTAATTTATACTTAATGGAGGTTGATTTATATATATGGTCATGTATGATTTTGACATTATTGACTTACATAACCCTCACCTAGGACGCCAATCCCCCCCCCCCNTGACATTATTGACTTACATAACCCTCACCTAGGACGCCAATCCCCACCCCCACCCCCACCCCCACCCCCACCCCCACCTCCACCCCAACCACAAGATGGTACCGATCAGGTTCTCTATAAAAAGAGAACTGACAAAAACATAAAAGCTATCTTGGACCACATTAATCACCTCCAAAAGTAGCCCTTTGTCCCCCGCATGTTATGCACTTTATAGGCACCATGCATAATATTGTATATTAAGGAAAATCTATTGATCGTGACCTTGATAAGAACCATGCCTAGAGAGATGAGAGGAGGAAATATTATGATGATAGCCTCACATATAAACAAATAAATGATATCAAAAATACCAAGGACACAATATATCCATATTTTAGGGACCCAAAAGTAGGAGATCAATTAAAAGATAAAATGTGTATATGTATGAGGTGGTGTGTCTATCGAGGAATGGTGTACAATTTTTGGAGTCATTGGTGGATGTTTTTTTGATCTCCCCCCATGCAGACTAATAAGTGCCTTTGTATTTTTTGAAAAAATTATATTATGAGTTCGTGTTGGGTTTGAAACCCAACTATTTTGACATCAAATATTTTCAGGGGGTTGGAAAGGGCATGCCCCAGAATAGGTGAGGGGAAAAATTGGACCCTACGAGACCTATGCTAGCTACACCTTTTTTGGATCCTTTCCCACCAACTGTACCTACACCATTTTATGAGCATAGCATTGTCTTAACCCTAGGATCATTGAGTCTATTGACCACTAGTTCAGACCATAGATATGACAACACCTTTAGTAGGTCCTCATCCATGCACTAGTTTCCTTGATATGTTTTATAATCCCACACAAGATGATCCTACTAGATAGGGAGTATCCGATGATATTGGCTCATATATGGATTCCCTTGTGCAAAACACTATCTCCTCGATTGCCAAGATCCACAGGTCCATATATGTGACTTATATTTATATATTTAATTTTGAAACACATGAACAATTTTGAATTTTTTTAGTTCCTATCGAAAATAAAAATGAATTAAAATGGAAATTGTGTGTATATTTGCTTGTGTATAGACTCCAAGTATAGGGACATCAAGGTCTTAGTTGGATAGGATTAATTTTTCGTTGAAGCCTTTTGTAGCTGACACATCTCATGGGGTGTAATTATAGTTCAATTAAACTAAATCTTCAATTACTAAATTATTTTTAAATTAACTTGTTAAATCTAAATTTATTTTACTATTGTTAAATAAGGGGCAATACAACACAGACCATGTCCACTGATCCACCAGTGTAAGGTGTGTTGGATGCAGACCCGCCTAAGGTAATTTATTATCATGTAAATGATTTTTTATATTAAAAAATTATCAACATGTTTACATATTAATTATACAGATGTGTAGGTCGATACAACCAATAGGATTTGTCTAAGTGCACATGTGGTTGATCTAGGTGCATCGTGACTAGACATATCTTTTCAGGTTAAATATTAGCTTTAATTTAAATATTTGACCCCTGACAACATATATGAGCATGTTGTTATATAACAATTGTTTGACTTTGTACAAGACATTGTTAGTGATACCGTTGCTATTGATCATTCCGCATAGATTGAGTTAGAAGAGGGACTGTGACGTGACTTGGATGTTGATATTGACATGGTAATTTATTAGTTCATATTGAATTATATATGAAAATATTGTATGTTATTTTTAATAATTTTGGTGTTGGTCATTTTTGTAGACAGAGTCCCAATAGCAACAATAACACGAGACAGGTCATGATGTTCTCCAAGACAATGTACCAGATATGCAGAATGACATGATAATTTTTTCATATTTAATTTATTTAGATTTTATTAAAATAAATTCCTAATGGATCCTAATAAATCTTTTTAAAACAAATTCCATAACATTTTTAATAGTTTTGGTGTTAATTGTTTCATGCAGACAAAGTCTAGACACAGACAACAACATGATAAATGTTGTTATGTCCACTAGGAAAATGGGTCAAATGTGCATAATTCCACGTGAAAATATGTTCATGTTTAATTTATATAAATTTTATTAAAATATTTTAGATTATTTTGAATAGTTGTAAATATGATTCCATGTACATTAGAGTATGATTTTGAAACTATGATATTTTTTTACAAAGTCATTCAGATTGTCCTACTTCACGCGGATTAAAGAGGAATAGATCATATTAGGGACATGATTTTATAGCCATTTATCACAAAGAATATGGTTTTCATAGGGATTGTTTATTTTCCTGACATATTTACATGTTTTATTTACACATGCTTTATTTACATGTTTTACCAGGTGGACTGGATTTACATGTTTTACCAGATTGAATAGATATATATTTACATGTGATTTATTATCTATACTATATGTACATGGATTGATAATATTTATTTGAAATGTTTTACAAATTTAGTATAATTTTTAGATATTTTGTACATGTATGTCTACAAGTATTAGGAATTGTAATATTGAACAAGCTACCAAAAATTTGAACATCCAAATAGAAATCATTTATGTAAAGGATAATTGTATTTAATAAGATAACGAAATAAGAAACCATTTTTAAATATAATGTATTTGAAATAGCTCATTAAAAATGAAACAAAATAGGATAATTGCTCAATAATTTGATAACTTATTAACATTAAAAAATTTTAGTAGGACCTAAAACAATAAAATTGGTTACAATTTGAGAATAAACTTGATCTTATATAAACCTAACCATAGAGCTAGCAACCTGCAATTTAATCAATAAATCTTTAATAAGTAACTAAAATCTTGTACAAATAGAAAAACAAATGTAACTAAAAACATGTATAATTAATGTAATCGAATAAAAATGTAAGAGGATCATGCTTACCAAATTAAAATAGAATAATAATTAATTTCTTGAACAAAATGGTGTTGTTACACACCTAACCCAAAAATCAAGAGACCTACACAACATTTTAAAATTAGGATCTTTAAAATTATGATGTCTTATGGGGATGCCTTAAGGGGACTTAGAATTTGGATGTCTTAAGGGGATCTAAAATTATGGTGTCTTAAGGGGACATAAAATTTGGATGTCGTAAGGGGATTTAGGATTTGTTAAGGGGACCTAAAACGAGGATGTCTTAATGTGATATAAAATTAGGTTGTCTTAAGGAGACCTGAAATTTGGATGTCTTAAGGGGATCTAAAATTAGGGTGTCTTAAGGGGACCTAAAATTTGGATGTCTTAAGGGGATCTAAAATTAGGGTGTATTAAGGGGACCTAAAATTTGGATGTCTTAATGGGATCTAAAATTAGGGTGTCTTAAAGGTACCTAAAATTTGGATGTCTTAAGGGGATGTAGGATGTCCAAGGGGACCTAAAACAAGGATGTATTAATCTAAAATTAGTGTGTTTTAAGGGTGTTTAGGTGATTTAAAAGAAAAATAAATTATATATTAAGCTATCAACAATTTTTAAAATTACACATATATACTTACTTTCAAATTTAATTATGTCATTGTACCATATGCATCCTCTATTTTCTATAATGCATCAATAATAAGATTATGATATGTTTAGGTGATGTAAAACTAAAATAAATTATATATACATATATGAAGTTATACCAGATTCTAGAAGTTCACATTTATACTAACCTGTATTTACTTATTCCATTATACCATCAACATCTTCTCTTTTCTATAGTGCATCTATAATTGTCTCATGTTCTTCCATAGAAATTAACCACAACTCTTTATTAGAAGGTCTCCCACGATATCTGGATAGATTTATATTTGTTTCCACAACAAAATACGAGTAGTGAATAATCTTCTTATGTGTTTCATAGTCTTCGAATATAGGGAAACCATTCTTCTTTGTTAGGTATTTTTGTAACCATGTGCTAATAGCCAAAACCAAACCTATAGGATAATAATATTCATTCATCTTCTCTAGGTTGTACTAACTTATGTTCGGTATCAACACATCTAGCCAACCAATACTTCATTTCCTCTTCACTGTTCTCAGGTGTAACAACAACATACACATGTCCTGCAAGTTAAAATAAAATGGCTAATTGACATGTTAATTAAACTTGTAGAAAAAACCTCCATAATAAACTTACACTAATAATTACATTAAAATATAAAGTAACATTTAAAAAAATATAATTAACTTCTTGTACAAGATTTGAAACTCGATCATAATCCTCTTATGTAAATAGTTAATCATTGTCGTCAAGTGTTGTTTCATATTTCTTGTATATTTCAACAGGTGTCATAGATCTTTGTTTCCATTCTTTGACCAATTATTTATTCTCACATGCATTCCAATCTCCTGAAATAAAAAATTGACAAAAACATGCAAGCTCTCTTGACCAAAATGTCTAGGTGCTAGCATCAAAACTCTTAAATGAATGAAATTATGCTGATCCAATAATTGTACATGACAATCAAGTCTAGGTCGAATGTCATTTTCTTTGATTAATGAAAAAATTGTTTAATTCTAGAGTTCTCATTTGATCCTACAAATAATTTTGAATTGCACCAATCCATAATAGCACATGCATCTTTAAATCTTGCTACATCCTCAAATTATAATTTCTCTCTAGCCAAAATTATTTTCACACATGCACCAGCTTCGTCATGTTCTCCTTTACCATGTCTAGCTTCACAAAAACTCCAAATATGTGGTATATTGGTTTCCTTGTGATCCATAATAAGCCAATAAAACATTTGAGCATTCTTGAATTTTCCTATACAATTATATGACCATATGAAATGTTCTCTAATCTAGATTTCCCACTCTATTAAATTAATATAAAAAAATTTCAAAATGATACTGAACAAACTTTGACGAGTGCATTTGATTATCAATCAAATAGAAATGATACTCCTTGCCAATTTTTCTATCATCCTGTATGCTATCATGTGCATGTCTATAAACAATATGAACAAACATAGCGACTTGCATTGAATTGTAGCAATGATCCTGAGTTTCTTCTTGTGGAGCAAGAGTATAGTTTTCTGCAAAGTCAACTACTAATAGTATAGTGTCAATTGGAAATGTATTTCTACACGTTCAAAATTTCCCATCAAGCCATCTAGCATATTGAGAGGTTTTCATGTATTTAGGTACAATCATACTCTTCAATTCTGAAATGAATGCATGTACACTAAGTTTCCGTGATTAATTCACATTGCTTTCTGATTTTCCCATTTTTTAAAGGATATTCAACATTCTTAAATATTTTAACATCCACTAATTATTGTCCAAAATCATTTTCCCAATTTCATGCATACATTGTTCTAATAATGCAAAACTTCCACAAGTAGTACATTGCCTTGAAATACAAGAACTTAAAAAAAAATTCCCATTAGATCTTTCATAGAGAAAACCTACTACAAACACCTTGATTGGTTTCGGTGGTATATTAATACCACAATCCTGCATAGTCATGTTAACATGTAAAGTACAATGTATATATAAAAAATATCATAGTAATAAAAAAATTGAACATGTATTTTACGACAACATGATAATTTTTGCTTATTGATTTTCACATACCAAGGTTTACAATTTTTCAAATGATCTTTGAATAAGGGTAATATGTCCAGGTAACACAACCTCGTCAAAAAAATTCTATAAAATTTAGTTTGGGTGGTGTCTAATAGGTGTTTTGGATGAGGATCACAAATTTTACAACCCATTATTAATTTCAAAACATTTGTAGCATTAGATGATACCCTTGTATTATCATTCCAATAAATTTCAACCAAAGATTTGATTTGAGGATTCAATTTCATGTCAGATCATGGGAGTCTACCACTAAAACTCAAACAATTATTGATTGGATCATTTTCGATACTTAATCTTCTCTTTTCTTCTCTTACCAATGTTTTAGGATGCATGTTTAAAATTCCACTAATATTTTTTACCATTCTTTTATCCAAAGTATTTTTATTAACAATAGCAGTTGTTATAGTTGGTCGTGCTGCATTTCTATCTTTAGATCGACTCATTTTTCCAATACACTGAATGACCATAGAAAAAATAGATATAACATATTTAACAGATGTATATTTTTTATTTTGTTTCTCATAAATGCCTAACCCTTTCATTATATTTCTCATTTTTGACATTCTCATGAATTGCATCATGATTTGACATTGAAATGCTAAGTTTTTTCGATAAAAGAATTCTTTGTATATTTTGTTAGCATACTTGCTTATCTACCTCCAAGATATCTTACCAAGAAGGCCATCCAAAACATTACTTTCAATATTTAAAAAAAAAATTTCAGTATCATTTCACGGTTAGAATTCTCAGGTTCACCTTGTTGGAAAAGATTTTCATTTTCATCTACGAAAGGAATTTCATTTTTGTTGTCAAAATATTTAAAGGATTTTTATTTTGAACAACTGAAGGATTTTCAATTTTAACAACAAGAGGATTTTTAATTTCAACATGTTCAGGAGGATTTTCATTTGCATCAACAAAAGCGTTTTCATTATCAACAAAACTATGTGTATTTTTATTTTCATGAACTCCTTCAAGGACTATGTTAGGAATTGAATCAATTTCAACACAAGTATATGCTAGTAATAAATCTCTATAAAGAGTATTATCTTTAAAAAAAATTCAATATCATTCAAAGGTGGATTTGAAGATGTGCCTAGAATCATGTTTGCTATCACATTTTCTACATCATAAAGAGGTTCATTCAAAGATGTACTTGCATTATTTTCTATATTCGTATGATCTTTTGGATTCACCTCTTGGACCTCATCTTATGCATCCCTCATACCCCCATGGCATCAGAAATGTTTGGTTTTATTATTGTTGTAGATCCTGAAGCTTTATTAATATTCATTAGGCCTCTTTCTCTGCATTTCTTCAAGGGTACTTTCCCTCCTTCATTTCCTCTATTGACGTTGTTTAGATCCCATGATTGATAATTAAAATTAATCAAATAATTCCTTCAATAGTTCACTTGAACAAAAAAATCTCCAAGATGCTCCCAAACATTGAATCATTTTCATGGTGAATATAATAATGCATCAATAAGAAAAAAAACTAAAAAAACTCTACAGAATCCATCATTTTCTATTGTACTGTTGGTACATTGCTGATGTAGTAAACTGGTTTTAGTAAAATTTAAAAAAATGATCAAAACTAAAATTCAACCCCGCTTTGAAACAGGGGACGTTTCATTTTTGAAATGTCACCCATTTTTGCAGTGGGATCCCGTTCTTCAAAAATCTCATCCTGCAACGTACACTTCAGGAACAAGGTGACGTTCTGTAAGTAGGACCCCATTCCCCAAATTTTGAAGTTTCCCACCCAATTTTCTTTGGGTTTAGTTTTGGAAATGGCTTGGTCAACCGACCTTGAGCTTAGGAACTAGTTTGACATGAATGGTGGAGACCATTTCAATTTGCAGACAGTTTTACAATTTGGACACGAATCAGAATGAGGTTTTTGTAGAATTTTTTGTCCAAAAAGACCCCATTATAGATCTTACTATGTACATTATAAATATGTAAATTATTTATATATTTGATTACCTTTTTTTATTTTTCATGTATTTTCTACCAAAACAGGTCTACAAACCTCTAGAGGATGGGATAATTTTTTATTTTAATAACTTTTTTAATTTCAAAGTTTCTTGCAAAAATAATTATAGGACATCAACCTAGAGACAAATCTACACAATTTTAAAAAGAAAAATAAATTTAAAAATCAAATATTTAGGTCACAATATGCTTTTCGTACATGAGAGACTTTAAAAATAATAATTATGGCTAATAATAAATTATTAAAACAAAATTATTGACTAAAAAAATATGAAAATATTGTCATCAATATTAACTGAGTTATGTACCATTTTCCAAAAGGATTCAGAGAAATTATTTCATTTGGATCAAATTTTTCTTGTCGTACACGGATCTAGCATGGTCGTGAAACATGGACTTTTAAAATTTGGGTTTTAGTAATGCTTATTAAAAATAAACAATTATCATATGAGTATTTAAATAAATTATATATTTGGAAAGTATAATTTGAGTACTATAACTCCTATTACTGGCTGTTTTTAAGATTCAATCTCTAAATGCTTCAAATATTCAGCTCAAACAAGAAAAACTTGAAGAAATAAGAAAAATAGTTCCAATTTTTGGCCGAAAAGTGGACTCATCTTCTTGCTGACACCCACCTTGTAATTCACTATATATGTTTTCCTAAACTTGGTACAATTAGATCAAAAAAATTCCTCAAAAATATGTCACAAACATAATTTTTTATGTCGTCATTAAAGGGAACTGATCTAGAGAACCTTATTTATCTCATAATATTGATTATATACTATTGATATTTGTTGGTCTACATATTATTGCTATGGTACAATTTAAATGTAACTCTTTAAACATTCCAAACATCACATTATAAGATCAAACAACTTTTGTGCCAAACCCTACTAGAATTTCTAAAACATGCCAAAAACACAAATTTTAAGTAGCAATTGAAGGAAGAAGATTCAGAGAACATTATTTAACTCATAATGTTGATTACATATGATTGATAATTTCTGACCTACATATTATTACTATAGTATGATTTAAATGTAACTCTTTAAAAGTTCCAAACACCACATTATAGCTGACATTATATACTTACAAAGACAATTAAATATATTTATAGATGGAGGACCCTGATGTTAGAAAATGACAAGAAAACTCAAATAAAAAAGAGGTCACTGTAGAACAAGGCCATGAAATGAAGCAAGCTTACTATGCTCGGCATAAAGGAGAGATAGAAACATGTAGAAAAGAAAAAAAGAATACAAAAAATTCAAATTAATCTCAAGCATAAAGAAGAGAGAGTTGCCCGTAGAGAGGAAAACATAATTCAATAGAGACAAATTAAACTTGAACAAGAGGATGCCCAGA
This sequence comes from Thuja plicata, assembly GCA_018584345.1. Taxonomy (NCBI): domain Eukaryota; kingdom Viridiplantae; phylum Streptophyta; class Pinopsida; order Cupressales; family Cupressaceae; genus Thuja; species Thuja plicata. The sequence goes on along the minus strand of MU223345.1, from coordinate 347,658 downwards.
GGTTACAACATTGTGAGAGCAGCCACAACTACTATGCTCATCACAAACAAGAAGTAAAAGTAACAATATGTACAAGGTATCAGAAGGGCCAAATGTGGCAACATGAGCAACAACAAACCCAAATCGTTCAAAACCAAATGTGCAACTCAACAATGATCCTAAGTTTATAACAACAATGAAGAATTTTTGACAACGATTAGACACACTTTCTCATCAAAAAATATGTATCATAAATAAGGAACACTATCTAGGCATGTACGCCCAACCATTGAAAATTAATGTTTCTTTTAAAAGGTGTTCCAGTGAAAAGGACATACATAGGTTTTCAGCACTCAACAACATGGACCCAGGTGAGAAACCAATCATACTAAAAAAACTAACCCAGGTAGAAGAAATGCTTATCATGATAGTTGACCTAGCATTAAACGTAACCCATACTCTTGGAGGCCAGTATAAATATAGCAGACATACAATCAACTTTCCATAGGATATACAAACCATTGCAAATATGTTGCCATGAAGAATCAAAGATCTGGATAAATTAGTAGTGTGAAGAGTGCATACAGAAGGTAACACTTATGACTGTTAGTTTAAAAGGAGTCATGTCAGAGATACATTACATTACAAAGTTAAATATGATCCATACTACTTTGATGTCATTGTGAGTGTGGAAAATTTGGCCAAGCTTCCTGAAGCTAAAATAGATGTTTCAAGAATGTTATGCACTATTAACACTAAAGGGGACATGACCATACCAGATTATCAATTTGACATTAGCGAGGATAATGATGAGATAATTTTGGTCCAAACTTCTTCACTCATTCCTAAGTTTCCAATTAGAAAATGTGAACTATACCTCATTAAGAGAGCATTGGAGCTAGAGGATACTCCAAAAAACATTATGGATTGGCCTAAAATAGACTTGTCCCATATGAAAAAATATAACACTAAAGGGTTACTCGACATGGAATTCCAATGCTCTTTCCCAATGGAATCACATTACCAATGTAACCACGAATATGAGAAGTAAATATGCATGAATATACACTACACATGATGAGGTATCATGATCAAAGATTTGGAAGAGATCCAAGGTTTCAACATTTTATTTACAATCTTATGATGCGACATTGTAGTCATGGCCTAGCAACATTTTTCTTTAAAAATAATGTAGAATAAAATATACCGATAACCATTGCAAACCTTTGTATACATTTAAAACATCTCATAGATATGTAATTAGCTGAAGAACTTATGCATTTTGGATCTTCACTGCGAGGGACAAGGAAATATTGGAACAAGTGTCATGCTAAAATAACAGATATGATCAACCAAATTGGATCACCTAACCTCTTCTTCACATTAAATGTTGTAGATATGAAATGACCATATCTACTAAAATTATCATTATATGACATGGAAATGAAAATGCAAAGAAATAAACAATGCTTAGATAATGTAATTAGTAATCCCTATACTACAACATTATATCTTCATCATCGGTTCACAATATTTTGTGAAGAAGTTATTGAGAAGCTCCCTGGTCAAACAGATTGGTGGTAAATAACTTAATGGCAACATGAGGGGAGTGGACATATACATAGATTAATTTGGCTCCCAAAGGCACCAAACATGGATAGACTTAACTCGCAAACCAATGCTAAGGTTGAACATGCAAGGAAATTATTTCATATGCATATCAGTTCTTTGAATCCCCGCGATGCATGTCGTAGGAACAACATACTATATTGATCCCCATTATATGATCCTTGCTTACTAGACATGTACATGGAATCTAGCTACAAATCTCTCTCGTGATTATGAAGATTCTGTCAATTGGGTCCAGAGACACACTAAATAAACTGAGCGCACATGATTATGCAAAATAAGAAACAAGTTAACATGCAGATATAAAGCTCCATGGAAGGAAAAAATTATATCTACATTTTCATGCAATAGTACAAGAAAGAAACAATATGAACTTGTGAGGAATGACAATAGGTTAAATATACACAATCCAAAGATATTTTTGATTTGGAGAGCCAACATAGATTGCTAGCCTATTGTTTCATGAGAACCTTTTCTGAAATACATTGCCAAGTATGCAGCAAAAGCAGTGAAACGTTCTAAAACATGTTCTAATATGCTACGAAGAATATCTACATCACAAAAAGTAGATGACCCAGTCGTCATAGCATATCAAAAATTCTTTTCTGAAGTTATCCTAGAGCGTGATATAGTAGTACAAGAAATATGTCACATGCTACAAAAATTGCCCTTTATTGCTTGTACCCATATTTTCATTTCTTTCAATGTTGGAAGACATTGATTAATTGAAACACTAAGAAATAAGTAGATTCAACCTAGCTACCTCCATTCTTACATAGGTTGCCCTTCAAAACTAGAGAGAGTTACACTAATTGAATATGCAAGATCTTATTCATACATTCAAAATCACAAAGGATGCAAAATGAAGGAACAAAAAGTAAGGCCATTGTAAATGTTTACCCAAAGTTCTAGAACATCCCAGAGCCCAGTTCATAACACTTTGAAACATTTTTTTGGAGTGAACTACAATTATATAAGGATTTTTCATAATATAGAAACATAGATATGGATCACAAAAGAACTAATAATCACAAATTGGATAGAAATGAATGCAATAGGATGTGATGCATGGCATGTTAATCACATCGTTGATCAGGAAATAACTTCTGAAGAAGAAGATGAAAATTTATCAGAAAATACAATGAATAATAATATAGGCAAGACAATTCACATCAATGAGTGGAAGTTATTTTTGCAGATGGGACCATCAAGTACTATGACACTACATGAACTTAATATGCTTGGAAAGCATGAGTTTTATACAAACAACAAATGGGACCATATTACAATTCCACCGTATTTACATGAAATCACCACATAGTTCATAAACAAAAATAATGTGTAGCTATAATGAAACCACACCAAAAAGCTTTGAGCATCCTAGCTACACATTGTCACTGGAGAAAGAGATTTCACTTCAAATAATTAAGGACCACAACAAGTACCGCTCCCATAAATCACTACACATGGTTCTTCACGGAGCAACAGGTAAAGGAAAATCCTATTTGATTTCTTGCATTAGAGAAACACTAAATAATAAGACACCCCAACAAAAATGTCAATTATTGATGCTAGCCCCCATGAAAGTTATTGTATTCAATATATGTGCATCAAAAATAAATTCAAAGCTAAAAATTCCTATTAAAGAAATGCCTCCATTATAGGGTCAAGCATTAACAAAATTCCAAGAAGAATTGAAGCACATCGAGTACATCCTGAGTGATGAAATGAGCTTCATATGCCCCAAGATACTTCTCAAAATTGATACTCGACTACATGAGGCCTTCCCCCGTCAGCAACATGTATACATTGTTAGAGTATTAGTAATATTTTTTGGTGACCTAGCATAACTACCACTTGTTATGGACACCCTCATTTACACATCACACTCGAATGCCAAAATAAAATGGGACTAGTTCACAATATTTGTCACATTACAAACAATGTTTTGACAATAAGGTGAGAATAGCACACAAGAAAAATTTTGCCAACTATTACACAATATATGAGATGCAAACCAAATAAAACATGATTGGATTCTCATAATGAATCACATAGACATACGCTTAACAATAGATGAAAACAAAGAATTCGGTCCAATTCTACACACATATTTTCTATTAATGAGTCACTAAAGCTACACAATAGGAAAATGTTGAAGTCACTAAATTGTCCAGTCGTAATAAGTACACACTCAATTCTATGAGTGGAGGACATAATTTAATGAACGATCGATGACTATAAAACATGTAGTCCTTCGTAGAGGGAAACACATTATGTTCACAATGAACATATGGATAGCTCGATGTGACTTGTTAATGGAGCTCTTGGTGAGGTTATTGATATTATTTACGGACTAGGCTATAAGCCGCCAGATGTTCCCATGCATGTTGTGGTACGCTTCAATAATTATAATGGCCCACCATGGAACCAAGAAGATCCAAAAAGTATATGAATAGTGCCTGCAACCTTGGGCAGTTGATGACAGCTCCCACTCACCATGTCATGGGCTATTACTATACACAAATATCAAGGGCTCACACTACAAAAGGAAATGATTAATATTGGAAAAATAGAGAGCAACAAGGGATGACCTTTATAGCTATATCTAGAGTGAAATCATTAAATGGTGTCCGTATTCAACCTACTTTTTCCTTCGATAGGTACTCTAAAATGAAAAATAACCAGTATAAAACTATACAAAAATGGAGTAATCTTGCCTAAATGAAATGGCCCTTCAAACAAAATGTAACTATTTTGGGTGCATAGAACAGTAGAAATGGAACTATTCTACCAAATGTTCTACAGTATTTTAATAAAATTATAACCAAACTTTTGATATCAACATTAAAATGATATTACTGAAAAATAGATAAAACTATCAATGTAACCCTTGCACCCCTCAAAGGTGAAAGTACTAGTCTTATATTTATGATATTCAATACACTCTTTTATAATCATAATTTTGATTTTACACGTATTAACAAAGATATTCATAGAAAGAATTTCATAAGGAATGAAAGGTTGAATTTACTAATTGTCAAGAAGGTAGTGTAATGGTATTGGGTTTTATTAAGGATTCAAGTTACATGACACATATGTTTTGCGTGGTTCATGGATAAAATAAATGATTAGGCTTCCTAGATGGGAGAAAATTAGAGAGCTAATATGAATACAAATATAGTTATATGAATTAAGTTAATGTATTGGAAATTTTAATAAAGACCTAAATAGAGAACATATGTCTATAGGCATACAATTATAATACACAAACATAACATACATATAAACATCAACATTTTTACATATGTGTTTACTATTAAAAATAGTCAACATTAGTGATGTAGGCCTTCTTAACCAATTCGAATTGGATATGGAATATTTAATTAGTTTAGAAGGTGATTTATAATAGAGGTTTAATCTAGTAATAATCAAGCCAAGGAGATAGGTGATTTTTGGAGCTCAACCTTGTGTGTCATAGTTGACACCACTTTATGTCAGATATGCATCATCAAGATGACATGCTGCCATTTCAAGAAGTGAATCAAAAGGTTTGTTAGTTTAGCTTTGTATTCCCTTACCCCATAGATTGGGAGGACTACTAGAGGGGCATTACAAAAGTATTTGTACCTTCTACTTATATATTATGTGTTATGTTAACTATAGAGGAAGTACAAGATGATGTATGGTAAAAAGAAAAAAAAAAGTGTCAAAATGACTCGCGCAATTTATATGGGCATTACACTTTAAAAAATAGATATTTTCTAACTAGTATTTTAAATTTTTTTTTTAGGTTTTTCAATTAACTTGTATTCTAATTACTAGCATAAAACTTATTATGGTGACCTCAATACACGGTAGACACAAGCAAGTTGCTTGAAGAGTAGATGGGTTCTTTATATTTCATTGGCTTGCAACCTTTCCAATTTCCTCATGCATACATGTCTATATAGGACATTGTTAGCATCCAAAGGATTTTTACATGTTTATCAAGATCAACTAGTAAATTTTAATTAATATTATCAATATTTTTGTATAAGATGTTATCATGTAAACTTGTATGAATACCTTGTGAATATTTTTGAAACAAAAAATCTTTAACATAATTCTAGCCATTGAGCTATATTTTGAATGTTTACTGATTCATACTCATTTATTCACTTCACATGAAAAAATATATATTAAAATATTAAGGATAATAAATATATTTTCGAGTGAAGTCTAAATTGATTCATTTGACCTTGGAATTTTCATTTGAACAAAATAAACTATTTTAAATTTTGTTTTAAATCTCCAAGAGTGTGAGCTTAACTTCTAAAAGAATTTATTTAACTTCAAAACCTAGATATTATTTAATGGGATCTCACAACGTTTAGCAATATCAACATCAAGACAAGTTGCCATACTAATTAGTTACCTGCTCCCTTGATTTTCTCAATTTGACTATATGGGCCACAATCATATTTGGCTACAATTTTGAATAAGCTCAAGAAGTTAAAGGTAAAGGATTGCAATCTTTACCTTTGGTTATGTTGCTGGTGTAATAGAATAGAAAATGATTATCTACCTACTCTCTTGACTTTGCAATTTGATTATATGGTTTACAATCATATCAGACTACAACTTTGAGTAAAATCCAAGAGTTAAAAGGAAAATATTGTGTTCTTAAGCTTTAGAGATGACATGTGTGTTGTAAAAGAGAAAATAATTATCTATTCCCTTAACTTTGTGATTTGACTATAAGACCTACAACCGAATTTGGTTATAATTTTTGAATAAGATTAATGAGTAAATGAAAAAGAATCACAACCTTTTATCTTTATTAGTGTTATAGAAGAGATAATTATCTACTCCCTTGATTTTGTGATTTGACTATATGATCTACAATTATATCTGCCCGTAATTTTGAGTAAGATTAAAGAATTGAAGATAAATGATTGAAGACACTATCATATTGAAAAAAAAATCGCCTGCTCCCTTGACCTTATTAGACTATATAGTCTGCAATCATATCTGAATACAGTTTTTGAGATAGACGTATTACTTACTCCTTGACTATACGGTCCGCAACCATATCTGGCTATAGTTGTCAGTAAGATCGAGGAATTAAAATAGTCACTGCGAAAGTAACCAAAAAAAATAATGACTGCGAACATTTACAGCCATCAAATCTGAGCAACAAACAATTCTAAGAATACAGCTGTTGTTTTTATTTTCAATTCGTTAAAAAAAATACAGTCAAAGGTACCTTTTGAACCCTTTCACAGAAGGGGGAAACATTACCCCGACTTCATAGGTTTTTGCTTAGATATAGACCGGCAGCCATTGAATTTGATAGAAAGGAACTTCAGCGATGGGAAAATTATTATTAAGCCTGATATTTGTAGTGACCGTGAATATATAATTTTTGTATACACGGTTATTAAATAGGTCATGATTTTCATAATGCTAAGTGAAAATGAAATATCGAATGCATGTGTAATAGGATTGATATTTTTGGTACACATAGTTCACTTTGTGAAATACTAGATTTCATATCTATGGTCTTACTTTAATCATAGCTTGAACCTCATTAATAATAGAATTATTTGATAGTCTATTTTTTAGTACTTATATATGAGACTAGATTGAATAAAAAAATACTAACATATCAAATTTACAAGAAAGGAAAGAGCATTTACGAAAGGAAAGAGCATTTAGGCCAATTATCTTATTCCCATGATTAGTTTACAAATGTCCGAAGTGTCCAAAAAATGAGCTTGGACGTCTTTAAAATAAAATTCAAATTATGAAAGAGGATTTAGACTAATTACACTATTCCCATAGTTGATTTATAAATGTCAGTTCAAGTAATTGAAAGATGAATTTGGACGATGCCTTTAAATAAAAAAGTGAGGTTGCTAAAATGGTTGAAAATGAACTTGAAAAGGTTAGGAATTTGTAAGCCATTTGATTTCACTATTTTTTTTTTTCAATTGGTTATTGAATAGTATTTCATAGCTATTACACAATATTAGTATTCATTAATTTCTATAATTTGTTCATCATATTTGTTTAAAATAATAAAATACTAAAAGAATTTCTTTAATGCAATATGATTAAATATTGGTTTCTTATACATATATGCTTTGACAAACTATGGATATGAGATAGTGAAAATGCTTATTGTAAATAAAATTAAAGCATTAGTTATTGAAAGGTTAGTTTTGTTTTCTACAATTTTTACCCATTTACCATCATCAACATTGTTGACATAATTAATGTAGAAGCAAACGTATGTCATTTGCCATCGTAGTTCCACTGTTTCATTGATAGTACTAATACGAACCATATGCAAGTATATATAAGCAACAAAATAAGATTAGATGCCTCAAACCCTAGGACAATAATGTTTAACAGATAGATTATTGAGAGGGGTGTGTGAATCAATATTCCCTTCATCCATTTAAATTCAATTCACTTTATACTTAGCAAGTTGCTCTTATCAACCGTGTAAAATATCTTATGCAATCAAATAATCAACTAAAATACATACACAATAGAATGCCATATTTTTTTATCATGGAAAATGTAAATGGGAGAAACCACAAAGGGGATTAACTCTCAATATTTTATAAATAGTTATAAAATATTATAGGTTATCACTACACTACACACTACCACATGATTCATTTCCCATAAGATAGAAACTCATAGCCTAAGGGCTCACTGCCCAAAGTAGAATAGGTAAACAAAATGAACTATTGCAATTGTAACTGACATATACAAAATTCAATTACTTTCAAGCTCAAAATAAAAACTTAACACACATCATCTACACATAAATGATTCTCATTTATTTTTTCTACATATCACTATATATCCCTTCACATGTTTTATATACCTTTTCCACGACGCCACCAAAAGAGGTGCATAAACTATCTATACATGAAGTCCAATCAAATACTAAGTTAGCCAAACATGCCCCATTAAGTAGCCAGCTAAGATTATTCATTACACATTACATCAAGATTATATCATATATTTTACTACCATGATAACTAACCAAAATATACCAAATACAAAATCCAACTTGAGATTACAATTGTGCATCCTCAACTCACACCCCATTTAGGTCTAGGCATTGGTTGAATTTGGTGGTTTGGGAATGATTTCAAAATTTTCTAGACATTGGTTGAATTTTGGAATAAGATTTTGAAGTATTTCCTTTGGAAAAGTAGGTTAATTATGCCATTGAAACCGATACCAATCCATTTTTGGATTTGGTGTCTCAAAGCAACCTTGAGTGTTCTTTAAATATGTTGTGTATCTCTTTGAAGGGTAACTTAAAATGTCCTTGGTCTCTGCATAAGGTTAGGGATTGAGATTTTAGGGTCCAATTATGATGTAGAGGTGAAGGATTCAAAGCACTATCATGTCACAACTTAATCAGCAAGGAACAATGAACCAGTAATTACTTGTAAGGGAGATCTTTCTCCCAACTCACCTATTCATCAAGAGACAACCATCCATAGTTACAAACCACATCCTTTTGAAAGAAACTCAAACCTCCAATAGAATTGGATCCACCATGCATTGGATTCTGATCAAACTCCCACTATGACTCCCTTCTAACTTCAAGTTACTCTTCACCATAACACTATGCCTCATAGGTAGCAACACCAATCTATGGATACATGACTCAAAGTATTCAACCTACCTTGGAACATCTTTAGACTCGTGGAAATTGCACAAAGGAACCCATAAAAACTTTAATTAAAATACATTATGGAGGATGCACTGCCTCAAAAGGTCAGTTGATACAACTTTCGTGCAGTATGGACTCAAAATGAACATTATCTAGAAAATAAAATAGACTCAAAAATATGTTTAAATGTAAAGAAATTTTTTTGTCTTTTCATTCGCATATGTTCATTGCATACAATGTTGATCGGTCAAAATATTTTAATTAAAACATGATTTTTTGAAGTTTTATACAAACTGATAGACATCATTTTTAGTGTTTGTATATTACAATCTTTAGGAATTTGTACTACTTTCCCAAAAAAAAACTAACCAACCTATTAGTGAGATGTTGGCATATATTCCACATATAAACCAGTTTTAAGTCTTTGCTAAATTGGTTATTCTTGTAGAACAAAGGTTTGATGTATATGCAAAAAAATTGAAGACAACAAGAGAATGACCCTGCAGAGGAGAATGTTAGGTTGAGAAGGCATTACTATAACAAACAAGGGACATAATGCATGATGCCACAAGGAAGAAATGCTTAAAATTTAGGAAAGATAGTGGCATATAGGGCCTAATGAGCAGAAAATGAGGGATTGAAGCTAATATCAGTGATCTTAATGCATGTAAGAGGAGAAAAGGACAATGGTTTCATTTATGGTTTTAAATGTGTCAAAGGATTAACACAAATTTTTAAACATGGTTACAAAGAAATTAATACTACTATATGGTGGAAAAATAGTGACATGCATTTTGAAATATGATGCTTATGGAAGCAAAAAATAGTGACAAAAGATAAGATAGCAGAAAAAACATACATAGCAGTAGTGAAAGGATGAAGAAACAATAACTATAGTGTTGAAACAACAATAATGAGCCAAGTGACTTGACAGTTATGCCAACATAGAGGGAGAAAATTTTATGATAGTGATGCATATAGAAAGTAGTGATATTGCTATCAAGATTCAATTGTGTAATTTTTTTGAGTCAAACTCATTGACCCATATTTCATAAGTAGTGGTTCATAAGAACCCATCTCTCATGAGAATGAATGAAACACTTAGCACTCATTGCATCTAGGTGAACCTCATAGAGGTGAAGCACTGGGAGGTCACCCATCTTAGTACCACTCAATCTCAGGCACACGTAGCCACAAATTTTCTTCCAAGATTAAGCCTACTTTTCTTACAACCCCATTTGAAAAACTTTCAGAAACTACGCCCTATGAAATATGGGTCAATAAGTTTGAATTAAAAAAAACTACACGGTTGGATCCTGATAGGAATATCACAATTTGACATGCTGTGGAAAATATCTCCTACATATCAATATAGAAAATAGAGAGCACTGTTATAGTGAAAGAGGAAAACAATGATCAATGCGTTTGAGAAGCATAAAGACAAACACTGTATAAATTATTTTAGAGAAATGTCCAAATGTAAAGATTTAATAGTGAGAATCAGTCGCCAAAATAGTGAATGGTTGAAATCATTCCATAAAGATATGTAATGACAAAAAAAGACCAATACGGTGGTTTGAACAATAGTAAGTACATTGCATTTGTGATATGAGCGGCCAAAATATCATTTGATAATAATGGTTATTATTAATTTTAATGACTGAGGAGATCAACACATTGATAAAAGGCATTAATAACTAGTAACAAGATATTAAAAACATGCTATTAAGAACCAAAAAAAATGAAATACACTACCTAATAATAGTTCTATTATAAATATACAATTTACTAATACACAAAATAAGACCAGAGTAGTGATTTCAATGCTTCAAAATCATTGATATTGATTTATCAAATAACTTGATGAAGATCAATGCTAATGAGGGTGAAGGTTTTAAACTCTTCAAGTAGCAGTGATGTTTTGTATTGTGATAATTTATCAAGAAAATAGATGGAATGCATCGCAAGAAGCCATGATAGACATAACTAAGAATAGTTATTTATGTACATCAATGAGATCATCAAGATGGTATATTATAATCTTATATCAACTTTATTTCAGCAATATAAAATATTGTAACTCTCAAGAATGCCCAATGCTTCTCCTAGATGCAATGATAAGTAGGTGTGACCATTAATTTTCATGAGATACAGGTTCTTGTGAACCACTAATCATGAACAATTGTGAACCTCATAAAATATGGGTGAATGAATTTGGCTCCAAAACTACACAGTTCAATCCTAATAGCAATGTCATAACACAATGTGTTGGCAGACAAATAATAATAGACTTCATTAATTTCAGTAAAAAATGTTAGCCAGTAGCGTGAGATTAAGGTGATTAAATGGGATGTTTACAACATAATAAAGGTGACAAACTTTAGTTTTCTATACTAGTTATGCACAAAAATAATTTGACAAAATGCCCTTTGAATCTTTCAAATAAATACAATTTGTAGGTGTAATGTGGTGCAAGGGCACCCCATTCCTCCAAAGCCCCATATGAGGGTCATGCGATGAAATATTTTTTTTTCCATAATGTCCATTTGGACCACATGTGATGTAATAAGGCCATATTGGGCCATTAAAGTGCAATGATAAGGTCATTTGGGTCACAGGTCCTAGGAGTTGTTAATTTGGTCTATAAGGGTATATGGGGCTAACATGGTCAAATATGGCCATTTAAAATTTTTAAGGGTCATTTACAATGATATTTTATGTAAAAACAAGTATCATGACCTCATGGAGTAATTAGGAGGCCAAAGTGTTCAAAATGACATAAAGTTGTAAATTGCCTAAAAGTTGGTTTTTATGGTAGTTGGTCTATAAAGGAGTTGGAAAGGATTAAAATGAGATTTAAAATCCTTAATTTAAATGTAATGACCAATAATTAAGGTTTAGGAAATAAAAACATTAAGTTCTTTGCAAATTATTTAGTTTTCCCTACTTTTCAGCCTGTTGCGGTCAATATTTCATGACAATCATCCATTAGAATGCATAGAAACTTTATTGAAGGTTGTAGGGCATTGAAATACCTTCCTTTTGGAATTTGAACAATTCAATTTTTTTTTTTTTGAGGAATATATTTTCATTTTATCACTAATAGGTTGAAACCCTACCTAGGGCATCCAATGACTTAACCCTACCTAGGGCATCCAGTGACTTTCTAAAATGTAAAACCCTCATGTTACACATTCAATAAAACCCCAAATTGAGGGGAATGTTTTTAGATATGATGTATTCATATTTTCAATGTTTTTTAGGGAACCGTGATAATGTTTTCATGTGTTTGGGTAAAATTTTGAAGGGATAGTGTGACTGTCCCAATGAGCACTTTCAAAATAACCAGTCTGAAATATCATTGTTTGAGGCGCCAAATGAATTTGTCACACCCAAAAACTTTTTGAGATGGAAAGTCTCAAAGTTACCTACAAAATTTGATTTTCCTAGAAAATTTAGTATTGACTTTTAAGTGGTCAACCAATCTGATTTCCATAAACTATCCCAAAATGACTAAAAATTGGACAATTATTTTTGTGTTTGTGTGTAAGAGTAGAAAGGGGTTGTGAGTGTTGTGGAAGACTTTTAGCATGTAAGGAGGGTGAAAGGAACCTATGGTATGATTACTGAATGAAGGGTCAAAGTTTGAATGGCTAGGAGTCATGAGGGGATGGTGTTACTAAAAGGGGTACTTGCGAGGAAAGTTTCGACAAAGGATGTACAAGGGTATTGAGTTTGGTCTGTGTGAATGAATGGATTGAGTTAGTGCCTTGAAAATTTTCAAGGAGAATTTGTAAAGGAAATATGTTGATTAATTTTTAAAGGGAGAGTATCTTGTTGTAGAGTTATGACAGGAAGTCCTTGAGGGTGTTGTTGGATTGTGTGGATTCTCTGCATCATAAAGACAATTTATACAACATTTTTTAACATCCTCCATGCCCGTGTCAAATGGGAAGATTCAAAAAAATTATAGGAATCTTTAAATTCATAGAAAACTCATGGAAGTATCCTGCAAAAGAATGTGGTCTCATAGATTACAATGACTGCAAGATATGCTCAAAAAGAATTGTGGAAAAATCTTTTAAAATTTTCAAGAAAGTGAAATTGGTAGGTGTAAAGCCAGATTCAACAACCATTTCCAACATCCTCCTTACTTATGATGAAATGAGAACTTTAGATCAGGTATGGATATCCATCAAAGCATAATGAAGTTGGATTTTTGTCAACCATTATTGAAAAACATTATCAATTGTATATGTATGAAAAATTTGCAAGCACAAACAAGGCACATGAAATATTTTATAGTATGCCTCAAAGATATGTCATCCCATAGAATGCAATGAGTGCAAAAATTTAAGAAAAGAAGAGATTCAAATTTGAAAGAGCCATGGATTTATGAGTGTTGTCAAAATAATGATCAGAAAATAGGTCACTTTTATAGTGAATGATAGACCACAAAAACACTATTATAGCACATAAGGCAGTGATAATTGGGGGAAATATAGTGGAATCAAGGATTTAAGTACTACAAGGGTGTAAAGGAATACTTGAAGGATCAAAGGGAACATTCAATATTATTTAACATTTACAATGACAATTATAATTAGTGGTTTTCAACACACAAACATTAAAGTCTAGTCAAAGAAAGTCATGAATAGAGTTTGGGATAGTAGGATTCAATTCCAAATCTTCAATCTAGTGCTAGAATAGTGTTGAGAAATAAAAATTTATAGTGACAAGAAATGAAAGATAAATCTAAGATGATGATTGTATTCATGAGGAAGTTACTAAGAGAGGTTTTATGACACTATCATAAGGCAAAAATTTAAAAGGTAAAATCAAAGTAGTAGCTTTGCATATCTTCTCAAAGATTGCTATCTTATAGTAAAATACACTTTATGGTTTTACTAAAATTTCATCAATAGTGTGATATCATGTATTTACTATTTATTTCCTTTCCTTTAATTCATATCTTTTTGACAGGTCAAGTTCCTATAATTTAGTGTGTTGTTGACTATATTTCCTATTTAATCAAGATCATTAATAATATTAGTTTTTTTGGGGTATTTTCCCCTAGATTCCCATAGAAACAAGATTTTTATCATGAACCTAAGTGAAGGAAATGGCATCAGGCGGGAAAGGAGGTTTGAACAAAAAGGTGAGAATTTTTGGTTGAACCATGGGAGAAATGGAGGAAAAGATAAAAGTTTGGGGCTAGAAGCAGGTGTGGCTAGGGGATCGAGGGCATCAACATCCTCCTATGAATGTAAGGCATCAGATTCCCTAAATATTTCTTCAGAAGAAGGAAAGCACCCAAATGACAGGGATGACCTTGCATCTCTTTATCTGGGAGGAGGTGGGCCACCCCTTTTCACCCCTGGTGGACCAAAATATGGAGATAGACCGTGGTTATATTTGTTTTGGAAGCGTCCCTCTAGATAATATTCTTTTTTGGAGGTCAAAAATAATTCTGAGTTATTCAAAGGTGAGTTCAAAATTTTTGTTCCTAATCTCTTGTTTGATAGTCCATAGCAGCCATGGAACTGGTGCTAGTTGGAAAATTTGCAGGTCCTAGACCAAATATTGATTTGTGCTGTAGAAATATGTTAGCCGTAAATGGTTCCTAAAAGGTCAGGTTGATCTTGCTTCCATGGATAAAGGAGTCCTATCCTTTTATTTTACCAGCAAGGATGATTTGATGAAAGCTCTATACGAGGGCCCTTGGATTCTTGGTAAATTGACCTTGGCTTTTAGAAAATAGGGACCAAATCTTGACTTGGATGGAGATTTTTTGGATTCTTCCCTAGTTTGGGTGAAATGTGTAGGGCTTCCTCTAGAATTTTGGAGTGAGGGGGTGTTTAAGGGTATTGCAAGTATTTTGGCGGATCTTTTGGTCATAGACCCTACTATTGCCTCAAAATCTAGGTTGGTTTTTTCCATACTTTATAGTATTAATGTTAGCCAATCCAATGAGTTTCCCTCTTGAATAAATATAATGTCAAATTTGGGGAAATGGAAACAACCTTTGGAATTTGAATACTTTCCCTATTTTTGTTTTAATTGTAATAAATCTGGTCACTGGCCAAAAGTTGTGCTTTGAGAAAGGGGAAAGAGAAGGATATTTGAACTTAAATGAAGGAAAGAGGAAAGAATGGCGCATGAAGGAGGCCTTAGAAAGTAGGGGAACTAATGATGATAAGGTAGAGCTAGGGAATAGTGTTGAGATCAGTTCAGAAGTGGAAGTCATGAATGAGGAGAATGGTAATTATATAATCTCTATTGATATACATCTTGGTGAGGTGAGCTCCTCCCCAGGTGATAACCAAGGATAATAATATGAATTTTTGTTCGGATGGGATGTGTATTAGTCCACCCCCTCCTTATTTTAGGGACTAGAACCTGTTGAAAAGAATCAGTTATGAAAAGAGAATGAAAACAATTATATTTTATGAAAAGAAATTTAATTCTTGGAAACAAGATGTGGAAAGCTAGAGTAGGGACCTATTTTCTCCTTTCTCCAAGATAACATTATTGATAGAATTAGTAAGTTGGATTATCTCAGCACCAACAATATTATGGTTGACATCTCTATTGTCCTAGATACTCTAGTGGGTTTCTATAGTAGTGAAGAATATCCATTTTTGAACCCTCAATTGGATGATGAGAAATAAATAAAGATATTCGGCACCAAAAAGAAGAATAGAAAAGGCAGAGGTGAAATCCCTTTCACCTAGATTAGTTTGGAATGTATTAACACTAGAAGTAAGAAAGAGGATGTTGGGAGAAATTGATCTAGAGAAAGACCCAATAAGAAAAGAAGCAGAGACAATGATAGTTGGTCAGATGTGGTAGATAGTAAACATAGGACCATCCCAGAGGTTTTTACTCCAAATAAAAAAATGAAGATAATATCTTGGAATATAAGGGGATTGAACTCCCCCACGAATATTATGTTCTTAGGAATGTGATTAGGGATCATAAACTGGATATTTTTTGGATCCAGCAAACCAAGATGAGCAAGGAAAGAGGGGTATGTGCAGGATCATGGTATGCCAAAAAGTGGCAATGTGAAAAAGAAGTCCTGATTGGTAGATAGATTGAAAAATAGCTATAACTTTCAAATGGTATATCATTTCTTAAATCTGAAACATCTGTCAGATTCTATGCTTCACCTACTACAATAAAAAAACAAAAAAAAAAACAATTTGATGAAGTTTAGACTAAGTTAAGGTGGTTAGACACGAGAGTTTTATATTGTTGAAAAGTTGTAGAAGAAAAATCATAATTAATAATTTACTTGGAAAAAGTTACAAAAAAATATGGTTCACATCTAGACATTAATCTACTACTTATATCTATAATCTATTAAAAAAAATTTATCATTTAATTGTGTTTAAGGTGGTCAGACATACGCCTACTTCTTATCTTTTTATTTCTGATTGATAGAGTGATTGAAAAATAGCTATAAATTTCAAACAAAATAACATTTTTGAAATCCAAAACATGTGTCACATTCTATGCTTTTCCTATTACAATTGAAAACTAAAAAAATTTCAATTTGATGAATTTTAGACTAAGTTAAGGTGGTCACACACAAGATTTTATATTTTCAAAAATTTGTATTAGAAAAATCATAATTAATTATCTACTTGGAACAAAATTACAACAAAATATCCATCACATCCGAACATGAGTCTACTACTTATATCTAGAATATTGTAAAAAAATATTATCATTTGGTTGTGTTTAAGGTGGTCAGAGATACACCTTCTTCTTATCTTTTTCCTGAAATTTTCATACTACTGCATTGAAATTTGAAAGTTCACCATATAGAATATATTTGTTTTAAAGAAGGGATAGTAGCTTATAAAGTAGATTCAACTTTCTACAAATTTTCTTCTTACACAATTTTTTTATAAGATTGATAACTTTTCCAAATTTTTACGTCAACTTTCCTAACCCTGATTTTCTGAATTTCCATTGCCACTTAAGGCCTAGTTTGGCATACCATGATCCTACACATACCCAGAGTTAAAAAAATTAAATTCTTCCACAACTGTGGAGTTAGTAGTAAATGTTCTAAAGGAGATTCTAGAGGAACAACCATTTTTGCAATAAAATTATAATTATAGGTGAAGTTATTTTCAAGGATGATAATATAAGGCATTGGCCTGCACTGCAGTGGTTGTTGCTTCTCTTTGTAATAGTATGATCTTGTGTTCAATTCTCGAAATGGGAGCTTAAATAAACTTAATATAAAAAAGGGATGATAATATGGTGTATGTTCGAATACATCATAACATGGACAATTTTGATTGGGTCCTAACAAATGTTTATGCTCCCAACTCTAAGAATGGTAGAGATATTTTTTGGTTGAAGCTGGTTGACCAAAGGGTTCATTTTCTGGAGGATAATTCTAGATGGTCATGAGGTATTTCAATACCCCTCTTAAAAATTCTAAAAAATATGGTTGATCATGGTATCATCTGGATTGTACACTTGATCTCATGAATTTTATGAATAGTCAAGCTCTATTTGGTATTATTTTTAACTAGGGTATCAACTTTACCTAGGGTAACCATAGAGTGGGAAAATATTGTATCCAAGTTTGACTTTATCAAGCTCTAACCTCCCATGGATGGTATGGTAGGTATCTTTTCTCTCTATCCTCTTTCCACAAAATTGGGTCTGATCATTTTCCTATTTCATTTATGGTTGAACCTCTGTCATACAAAAGAAATTTCCATTTTCGGTTTGAAAAAATGTGGACCCTTCACCCAAACATAGAGAAGTGTATCTCAAATTTGTGGGTTACTAAGGCTCATGGCACAACCATATTTGTACTTTATAAGAAATTGAGAATCATCAAAGATAATGTAAAAAATTGGAAGACCACAGTTTTTGGGGACATTTTTAAACAAAAAGAGTCTGCTAAATCTTAGCTAAAGAAAGTACAAGACTCCATCCAATAGTTTGGTTAATCTAAAGGAATAATTAATCAAGAAAATAATCCTTTTTCCAATTATCATAAATCTATCTCTATGGAAGAATTCTATTCAAGAAAAAGATCCAGTGTTTCTTGGTTCAAGGAGGGTGACAAAAATACTATGTTTTTTTGCATTACCACCTATAAACATAGGGATGCTAATAAAATTAGTAATATTCAGAAGGGAAACTCTATTCTAGTTAAGCAGGAGGAAATAAAATAGGAAGTTATGGACTACTTCTTTACTCTTCTCAATGTTGATCATAATGTAGTGGATTCTGAGCAAGATAAGTTTCTTAGTGCTATTCTAAGAATCATTACTGTGGATCATAATAATATGTTGGGTTCTATCCTTTCATATAAGAAAATTAAGGATGCGGTTTTATCTTTTGATAGTGATAAATCTCCTAGCCCTGATGATTTTATGATGTTTTTTCTTTCAAATGTTCTGGCACATTGTGGAGAAAGATGTTTTGAATATTGTAAAAAAATTTTATGGATGTAGGAGATTGCTGAAGGAAATTAGTACCACTTTCTTAGGCCTCATCCCTAAGAAGTCAATAGCTAATTCTTTTAACTAGTTTAGGCCGATTAGTTTATGTAACTCATTTCACAATATTATTTCCAAAGTGATCATCTTGAGACTCCTTAAGATTCTTCCTTCTATCATATCACCTCAACACAATGGGTTTGTCCCAGGGAGACAAATTTTGGATTCTATTATCTTTGGGATGGGAATATTCATTATCTTTCTATATAAGAAGCATGGTTTTCTTTTGAAGCTACATCTAGCTAAAGCGTATGATAGAGTTGAATGGTTGTTCTTGAGGAAAGTGTTGGTTAATTTTTGGTTTGGTCCTAGAATTATCCAGATTATTCATCAACCTATTTCCACTACATCCTTTAGTTTTCTGATTAATGGTTCTTCTTCCTTTTTCTTTCATAAATCAAGGGGTGTCAGATAGGGAGACCCCAAGTCCCCCATTTATTTTACCTTGATGGTAGAAATTATGGCAAGATATGTCTAGAAATTGATTAATGATTGTTCTCTTAAAGGGTTTCACCCATCCTTTTCCAACTTGGTATGTTTGCATGAGAAATTTGTGGACGATACTATTTTTATGTGTAAGGCTACTATGCATGAGAATAGAAACATGAAAGGTGTTCTTAAATCCTATACTTTACCTACTGTCCAACTTATTAATTTGAATAAGAGCTCTCTCTTTTTAGTTAACACCCCTGAGGTGAGACAAAGAAAAATAGCTTCCATTATGGAATACAACATTGATTCCTTTCCTTCGGTTTACATGGTTCTCCCCTTGGGGAAAAGCCTCCTGATTCCTTCTATATGGGGATAATTTTGAATTTTAACAATAAAATTTGTGGATGGAAAGGTGTTTTTCTATCCCATGTGGGAAAACTTTGTCTTCTCTAATCCTTCTTACACAATTTAGTCATCTATGCGCTCCGTCTCTTTAGAATTCCCTCTACGTTTTGTATTAAGATGGAAAGCACTCAGAAGTGCTTTCTATGCTTTGGTTCTGGAGAGAAGAAATGTATCCCTCTGATAGCCTAGGATAAGGTATGTAGACCTAATCAGTATGGTGGTTTAGGGGTCAGATCCATCAAACATATGAATGATGCTCTTCTTGCTAACAATTATGGATAATGTATGGAGAGGAAAAAAAAGTGGAACAAAATATGGAAAAAAATATATCACTGATTTAAGTCTTGACTAGATCACTTAGGAGGATTATCACATTGGAAGGTCTAAGATTTGAAATAGCACCATGAAAGCAAAAAACGTGGCAGCTAAAGGGAGAAAATGGAAGCTTGTGAATGGTCATAGAATCAATTTCTGGGAAGACTTATGGCCTTTTTATAAGCATCTTTGAATGAAGCCTAAATTGTAGAATCTAATAAATAGATGTAAAGCCTACTTTGGTTCCAAGGTTAGGGATTACTAAAGAGGGAATTGCTAGGTGAATCTAAATGAAGTTATTAATTAAGTTTTGTATTCCCAACAGATTATTGGAAATAAAGAGGCCACCTTAATTTAGGGTCTAGAATCTTCTAGCAATTTATCTGTTGCATCAGCTTATAGAATCTAGATCAAACCTTTTAATAAGTCTCCCTTTTGGATAAAGCATGGAACAAATATCTTATTCCAAAAGTTGAGATTTTCTTCTGGTTGTTTATCTAGGATAAAACCCTCAAAATTGACAATCTAATTAAAAAGGGGATTTTATCTTCCTAACAGATGGTCTCTGTTGTAAGGAGAGGGAATCAGCTACCCATCTCATCCTTAGTTATTCCTATTCCTTAAAGATCTAGGAAGCCTTGTCAAAGATGGAATGTTTGCTACGTGTTTCCTAGTACTTTCCAGGAGCTTTTCTAGCAATGGACTTGCCCTAGTGAGAATAAGAGGGCCAACCTTGTGTGGAAAATTTCTATTCCACACCTTATCTGGAACATTTGAAAAGAATGTAATAATAGGATTTTCTGGGACATGCAAAGATCTCCTTTTATTCTGGCGAATGTTATCTTTAAAACTATATAGGAAAATGTTTTAATGTAGACTAACTTAGCTAGGAACTCGGGATGGAAGTTGATTGCTAGAATATTAGCATGAAGATGATGAGAAACATAATAGGGACAATTGCTTCTGGTTATCCCCCAAAGGGCTAGGTTAAAATTAACTTTGACGGTGTTGCAAAAGGGATCCCTGGTAAAGATGGTTGTGGGGGTGTCATCAGAAATTGGAGGGGTAACTTCATTGCGGCCATTGTTGTTCCTATTGGAACCCAATCTAGTCATATGGCTAAGGCTATTTTAATTTCTCTCCCTAAATCCAAACATTTAAAATTTCTTAATGTTTGGTTTGAGGGTGACTTGCTAAACATTATAAACTGCCTTAAAGGAAAATCCAAAGTTTGATCATCTGTAGCAAATGTGATTGATAAAGCTTAAGGTATATTGGATTTATTTAATCGTTCCAATATATCCCATGCAATTTGTGAGTCAAATAAATTTTCTCATGTGCTTTCTAATAAAAAGGTTTCTCTTGAATCTCTCATTATGTGGCACAACTTAACAAACCTTAACATGGAGGACATTAGTCTTATTAACTTTGACAAGACTAATAGTAAACATGGAAGATTTAATTATAGTGACAGAAATATTGAGGAGGGTTAAACACATCATTACTTATGGTGGCCATTGTAGAGAGATGATGGGTCATAATTTCTACTTTTTCTGCATGCTTTCTGGGTGATTTTCTTCTTCTTTCTCAAAGTCTAGATTTTGGTTTTATTGTCTTCATGTATGAAAACTATTCCTATGAGAGTGACTGGGATGGGCTATGACCTGAATAGAAAAGAGCCTTTGAACTGCTTGAAGTTGAAGGAGGACCCTGATACACAGAGAAAGCTTAGGAAGGGCCAACTTACGCCCTACCTGGAGAAATTGCACAGATACGATGAAGGGATAACCCAAAATTTCATTGATGGATAGAGGAAGGACTATGTGACTATTGATGGGAGACACATTGATCTCAATGTGGAGCTTATTGCACAGGTAACCAGTTTACCCATGTCTGGCATTAACTTTTATAGAAATAGAAAGGTGTCTAAAATGACGGTTAATAAATTCCCTAAGACTGTGGCTGAGAGGAGTGGGATTGTTAAAAATAAAGGTTTTTATGTTGTGGATACTATTAAGGAGTTTTGGCAAAAAATGATTTTTCTTTTAATGGAGTTTATTACTCTGTAAGGGTGCTTCACTCACACTCAATCTCATCATTTTTTGCTATTAAACCATTTTCATCATAAGGATTTTATTTCTTGTCATTTTTACCTTTATAACTCTTTGTATCATAGTCTAGTTGATAATACAAAGGACTCAAGTAAGTCCATTCTTCATGAGGGACTCATTTTGTTAATTTTTGAGTACATGAGGGATAATATAACTATTAGTATAGCTAAAAACCCAAGGGAAAAATGGAAGAATGTTATCCCTGGTTCAGGTAAGAATGACAAGTCTATGAAAAGGATTAAAAATGTAAAGTTCATAGCCAGGAATTTTGAAGCCCCATCCTAGTCTTTGAGGATCAAGAAAGCTAAGCTGGTGAATTATTCAATGGGCTTAGAGGATGAGGATTCACATGGTATTCCCTCCAGAAATGATGACTCTAATTTTTCCCCGTATATTTGTAAGAAGCCTGAAAAATTGGCTAGGGATATGGAAACCTCATTTGCATGGGAAACCACTAATGAGAATCGTAAGGATTCTAAAACTGATGTTGGTAAGGCAAAAGCTACAGAGTCTAGCCAGAAAAGTGTTGAGTTGGAAAAGAGAAACACAACTATGGAGGATGATCCCATTAGAGTGAACAAGGTAAATATTTTATTGACCTCGATGGGAAAAACCATCCTAATGGGGAGAAGGAGATAAAGAGAAAGAGGGAGAGAAGCAACTTAACACTATGGAAGATATAGGGAATAATGACAGATAATGTGGTGAAGGAGCATTACTCTAATAAGGAGAATAGAAAATCCTAGTCTAATGAAGTCAATAAAAATGATCATAATGAGGAAGAGAATCTCTACACTAAGGATAATATGAAATGGATGAATTATGATATCCTTTACATGGCTAAAGAGTTTGCGAAAGAAGAGAAAAGGAAGAAAGATAACACCCTATAAACTGTTGAGAATGAGTTGTCAATGGCTATATAGGGGACTTGTCTAGAAAGGAGGATTATACTATTGGGTTCTTACACATGGCTAAAGACAAAGCCCTTTACTCTTTTAGGAATAACAATTGGTACTACTAGAAAATTAAGAAGCTCACAACGTAGAATAGTGAGCTGGAAATTATTGATGGGACTTTGTGATCGGTCTCATCAACAGATGTAAGTTGTCATTAGGTACCAGAGTACCGCCCAACATTTCCTGTAAAGGTTGTCTGAGGAGTAAATTCTCTGGGCCTTCAAGCGCCTGAGTGTCAGGTCTCGACAATGCAGGAGCTAAGTTGGGTGTGTGACTATTTTTTTTGAGGGGATAGCTAGTTTTTGGCTCATCTTCTCCAAGGATTTTTGTAAGTTGGGGTTTCCTGCAAGCATCTAGATTATAAAACAAACTTCAAAAGATACGCTAGGGTTAGAATGTACTCATTCTACTTATAGTTGTGAAAATACATTTAAAACATCAACCATGCTCCAGTGGACTATACTAAATACTAAACATATATAGAACTAGTGATTCATACATGTTCAATAGAAAGGGGAAAGAGGTCGTTAATCTACTTAAACGTTAGAGAAAATGACATCAGAAACATACAACATAAAAGAGTGTTAACTTAGAGATCAAGACACCAGCAACATCATTGTGTGAATCCTTCCTTCTTCATTAACAGTTTTCCAGCATCACTAGTGTGTACATCAATGGCTCCAAGAGAGAATCTAGCTACTGAGAACTACTAAGAACTATCGAGCACTAAGCTCTGCAACTACAAGAAATGAAAATGTTGAAATGCTATTACTATGGACTGCAAAATCATCAATTTTTCCGACCCTTGAAATTAGGTCAGACTTGTTATTTGTACACATACTTTCCCTAAATCTTAACCTAATCTAACTTTACACTCAACATTAAAATATAATATCCGGTGGCTGGTATTACCTGCACCACTTTACAATCACCTTGAAAAGAGTAGAGGTCTGACAAATTTGCAGAAGAAGACAAGAAGAAATGATAGAAGAATCGGCCTCAAGAAGAGCACCAGAGAAAGAATAGAGGAAGTTTGATCTTCTGGGACTTTGAGGCTACATGCCTCATTAATGTGAAAAGCAGTTCACTGTCTTTGATGTGCTAGGTAGTTAATGCTAGAACAACACTTCATGAAGACCATCTATTAGAACCATTCTTGGAATTGACATGCCTTGGTGGGGTCACCTAATTTCTAACACCTTTATTGACTGTTGGTTAATGACTAGTCAGCTCTAGCGAACCTGGACATGGGTTATCAAGAATACAAAACTGTTGGATCTAAAATTCTAGAGTCCAAGAGCTTGCACTCAAAGAATAATGAATGCTCAAAATACACCCTGTTGGTGATAATCTCTAGAATTCAAAGAACTTTATTGTCCTTTACTATTCTTGAATGATTGCAAAACTTGGCTGATGCCATCTTCATCTATGTCCTTAATGCTATTCCACCAGTCGTGAACAACCTCAAACTTCTCTTCAACCTCTCCAACCTCATTCTGGAATTCTTCTACTAATTTTATAGAGTCATGATCATGGAGCATCATCTTAGATATTCTTTATAGCTTTCCTCTGTCAAAGTCCCCGACAGACTGATACAGGGACTCCATCAGCTCATCAAATTTACTGAGGGTGTAGTCCTCTGGGGCACATGTTCCAGTGGTGAAGGGGTCGACATCTGACACCCTTACAATGAATGCTTTGAATATGTCCAATTGATATCAGACCATCATGACTTTCTCCCTTAGGGTCGTGACGAGTTGCTTGTACACCTCAATTTTGAGGCCAAGTCTTGAGTACTGGGCTCGGAGGAGTTCGAATGATTCCTCTCCTAAAATTCCCATTTCTGTGATGACCTCTTCTCTGGAGTTGATGACTTCATCAAACCTATTCTTCCACCCATTATATTTCTCCAAGTTTCCTTCCCATATAACAATGGCATTGGTTACTTGTCTGAAGATATTTTTGGCCAAGTAAAGGTCCGAGAGCGATTTACTTAAAAATTGCCTTACGACCCCTATTTTCTTGGAAATCCACCCATCCAAAGCCTATCCCTTCTTATTAATGGCCCTAAGAGAGTCCATGTCACCCTGTGGAAGTGGTAGTCCAGAGGTGGAAGCTTTCAAATGGATCTCGGCCAGGGGCTGCGTAAGCTCTGCTAGAAGTCCAAGGAGATTTTCATTCTTTTCGCTTTCCTCCTTCAACTTTTGTGACTCTTTGTTATAGTAGGCTTCTGCCACCTTGGTTTCTTCTCTCAACAGGCCTAACTCACCTTTCTTGGCTCTCCTCCCTAGAGGCACCTCTATAATGGCGTAATCTTTGGCTCTCACTATTTTCGCCTCTGCCTCTGGGGGAGGTGTTGAAACTATCGTAATTGTATCTCTACCCAACCCAGTCTGGATGGTATGGACTATCCAGGCCTTCTTTTCCTTGGGGTCACTTTTTGTTTGCATCATCATCTCCACCAAGGAGAGATGGGCCTTTGCTACCGCTAGGGGCCTTCCACTTTCTTGAGTCCACCAACCATTGGGGTGGAAAGGGTGGCCTTGCTACCAAAGTTTGATCAAGTGTATCCCCTCCCAGGATTTTTTGTTCATTCCCAGTATTTGGAGCCTCTTTGGAATCCTCTCCCACATTTCCTAGACCCCCTACATCATCCACTCTCATGGTATCAGTGTTTTCTTCCTTGCTGTCGTTAGCATCATCTGTGGAATCCACATTCATATCTTTGAGGTTCTCCCCTTCTCATTGATGCTGCTATTGTTGTTCATCTTTAGCATTATTCACTGGGATAGCCTTCTCCATTGAAACATCCTTTGGAGGTTGCGGAGGTGTCTAGCTAATGTTTAGCGTTTGAGCCGCTTAGATCACCTTTCCAAATTTCACCCTACCCAGAGTTGGTAAGGGTGTCTAGAGCATGGCAGCTGACATTATGGTTATTTCTGTAGGTTCGGTTCCCTCAGCCAAAGTTGGCTTCTCATCTTGTACTTTTCCCTTTTTTGCTTCAGTCTCTATGACTGAGGGGTAAAAGCACAATAATCTGTCACCCTTTTACAAAGGAAAAGGACAACAACACCAAAACTGTAAAACTTCAAGGGCATAAAAGTCACATTTCTATTAAGAATTTGAAGATGATGTAAACTGATGAA
>MU223345.1:308190-320917 GCA_018584345.1 Thuja plicata | reverse complement strand
TCTCAATAATCGTAGTTTTGAGATCTAGAAAAGGGCACTTTTAGTTTTTTGACATTGTCTAGTTTGAGTAGAGAAAAAACCAGTAGAAGTGCAAACTTCTAGATTTTTTATGTTTTTGGAGGTTTGGGTGCCACATGGCATGCCACCTAGGTAGACTCGGCCGAGTGGGACTCGGCCGAGTCAGACTTGGCTGAGACCTACTCGCCCTCCCATTGGCTTGCGCACGAGCTGACTTGGCCACGTAGGTGCCATTCGGTGCCACGTAAACTCAGCCGAGTTAGACTGGGCTGAGTTTGACTCGGCCGAGTATGATGTGAATGAGCGCCCAAAATTGTCCTTAGGGGTGACAAATTATTTTGCTTTTACCCTGAGATTTCCTGAACATCAGGGATGTTCACCAGTTCTTCTTCCTTTTCCCTTTCTTCTGCCTGGACCTCTTGTGCAACAACAACCTCTTTCTTTGGTAATTCTCCTTTAGTGGGGATTATTGTTTCCTCCTAGGTGGTAATATTTTCCACCACTCTCCTGATATCTCCCTGCAAATTCACCAGCTCGTCTATCTTAAATATGTCTTCAAAGTCATTGTGAGGAGGGGAGATCTCTGAGGAGTTGTCTGGCTAATTGTTCAGCTCCTGGGAGTCCGAGGAGACAATCTATATTTCAGGGATGTTGGGAATCCCAAGCTCTACCTCTACCTTAGGCTTAGGAACACTTGTTCATTTCTTCTTTCTCTTTGTTACTAACGGCAGCCCGACATCTAATATGGTTGTACGTTATTCCTCCACTCCTATCCCCACTACTCGGATCATGAGTTCTACTAAGGGGAACTAGAAGGGAGGGCAAGTCTTACCGAAATTACTGGGAGACCAAGCTAGGTGGTTAAAGCCTCTCACATCTACTGGGATGCCACCAGATGAAGATGCACCTGTTCAGCAGTGGGAACCTTAACATTTGATAAAACATAGGCTGCATCTCTCATTTTTCTTTTCCCTTTGTCCTCACCCTATGCGGAGGTTCCGGCCCCATATGTAGATGCTTTGAAAAATGGGTCAACCCTTATTGTACTCTTCGGGCACACCTTTTTAAAATATGCATGACTGCATTCAATTATATCATTGGTGATATGCTCGATCGTCAGGCCTTTTTGGGTGTCCCAATACACCAGAGGGAGAGCCATCATATCTACTCCCTGGTCCTTATACTGTAGGTCTACTGTAGACCCGGTCTCTAAAAATTCATTGGGGAATTTTTAAATCTTGAGCTTCTTCATCATTCCTTGAGTCGTCCAGGTGAAATGCCAGTTTTGGACCTCAAAGTTGTCCTGACAATCTTCCCAAAAATCTTCTAAGTGAAGCTTGTGTGGAGGGCCTTCCCAGGGAAGTGTCATTGCTATCTTGTCTAGTAGATCAAAATTCTTCTGCTCCAAATAGAATTCTACAAGCCCTAAACTTTTAAGTTCACTGTCTACTTCTTTTTGTGTTGTAAGGGAGCAAGAATAGTTCCCACAAACTATTGGGAAGAGGATGTTAGTAACCTTCTTCAATGTGAAGAGGGAATCCAGCTCTAGAATTTTTCTACAGGACTCTAAAATAATAATCCTATCCCCACAATTTTTGGGTAATAGGTAGGGTTTCCTAGAGAAGTCGGTCACCCAAATGTATGAGTGTTGCTAAAATTGAATATAATAATGGCCATAAGTGCTAACTAGGTTCATTTCCTCCTTTGATAGATGGTATCCGACATCTTGAGTAGGTGTAATAATATGATAGTAAATGAAAGCATCATTTACCCTGTAGAAGATGGGGAAACTAGCCTCCCATTGTATTTGGGGGAAATAATCCCATGGAGCATTCTGGCCTTTTCCAGTTCCAAGCACACCTTCTCTAACTAATCCCTGAGTTATGGGGCATTTTTGTGCTAGTACCCACAAGATGTAAGAAGTCATATAAAATTTGGGGGACTGAGTGACCTTCACGAGTTGAGCATCCATATTATTTGCGATAATCGTTGCCCAGTCGAAAGCTTTCCCACTGGAGGCAATGCCTAACAAGTAGTACATCCATGCTGACAATTCTCAGGCATGGAGCTCTCCAAAGACCCTACATAATGAAATGATCCCCATCTATATGCTTTCTTTAAATTCTATCCAGGGGATCTCTAGCTTCATCTTTTCATAGTCTTTCCTAGGGGTCTTGATCCAATTGGCGTTGAGGTATTGCTAGAGCATTCCTAGGAGCTTTTCAAATTCATCGAGTGCCTGCGCTTAGGTGAGGACTACAACATTTGCAAACTGGGGAATTCCCAGCCCTGTAGAAAAGGTTGTGGCATCAAGAGACACCATGGGCATTGGATAGCCTGAAGGAATAGGAGAGGTGATCATAAAAACCTAGACAGCTGGATTGTAGTGTTATACAAGTGTAAGAATGAGCTTTGGAGCCTATACCTGAGTAGGGGAAGCATGCCACCTTAAGAATTTCAGAGGCGACCACATGAAGTGCCATCAGGTCTCTGGCCTTGTGTTGAATAAACATCATTTTCACTAAGGCCTGCATTTCAGCCTAATTACTGACACTTGTGTGGGTAATCAACTATAACTTGGAATCAACCTTTCATCCTAGAATAACTTCTCCCTTTATGTATTTCATTGAAAGTGGGAGTTTTTCCAAGGCCTTCTCGGCCTTCCTCTTGGTGACCACCCTTGTCAAAGTAGCGGGAGTTCCAGACTCTAAGTGGTGAAGGTGGTGCAGATGCTTTAAACATGTTTGATAAGTTAATTCTGACAACCTGTAAGACCAGACAACCATCAGTATATATATAAAAACATAAAGCAATCCCAGATCTGGGGACTTTCACCATCGCTTCACATGTGTTCCTTAAAAGATGTTAGTTCGCATCAAAACCCAAAAATATAATATATTAACAACAAATAAATTCAGAATTTGATCCACGCCCAGGGATTTTGGGGAATTTTGGTCTACGTGATGAATGAAACAAAGCACCCAAGAGAACTTGGGACCCAGAGTCCAAAAAAGATGACCGTTAATGACATGATCGAGAATTTTCCATAGTAGGCTGACATGGGGTGTCACGTGGTCATCCAGTAATGGGAGTAATGACAATAATGGCAACAACTATTTTAACATGCAAGAACGTGGATCCCACTTGGGCCAATTTTAAATACTCATGCGTGGGAAATTAAACCCACCAGTAAGGTCGAAATGACAGAGGAGAGAGAAAATTTCCATGGCTCAAATAGGTGAGGTGATGAGTTTGAACCATGGTGAATACCTCTCTAGAGAGCTCCACAATTTCATTAAATGTGAGAGAGCATTGTGATCTTGACACAAAATGGAAGGATATGCATGGAATATACACTAATATACAAATTTAAAGAGGGCCGAAGCACGGCGAGGGCTGAAGAAAAACTCGCGGGCCAAAACAAAAATGACCCTAAAACAACCTATACAACCATTTATAGAAAGCTACAAAATTTAAGTAGTATGCAAAAGCATTTATACTAAACTACAACTACATAGAGGGTGGATAACCCTCTAGAAGAGCCATCCCAAAATGGGAGGTGACAACAAGACCAAAACTAGAAATGGAAACAAAATAGAATGGAGATGAAAACCAAACCAACACAAGATAGAAACAAACCAGAAAGAATGAAAGAAGAGAACCAANGGGAGGTGAAAACAAGACCAAAACTAGAAATGGAAACAAAATAGAATGGAGATGAAAACCAAACCAACACAAGATAGAAACAAACCAGAAAGAATGAAAGAAGAGAACCAAAAAGGCCTACCTAAAAACATGAATAATGCAGGGGACGAGCACGAGAGGTGCTCTACAATTGATTATCCTTGAAATGACCATGAATGCACCACGATTTACTACATGTTTGAATGTTGTTAATCACCAAACTAAATCTGCACTTAATTATTTTTGATTGCCTTAATCACTCTGAGTATTTTGATCGTGGTAAATGTGAAAGTGATAGATAAAATCCATTTATAGCCTTAGGGTAAAAACATGTTGCATTCCTTCCACAAACTCTAGAAAAGGAAAACCTTAAGACTTTGGGCCTGGGGATTCCATGTAGCCATACCCTCTATCGAAAGAGGAAATAGTTACAAAGAATCCTGGGGTCCAGGATCTGGCTGACCCAAGACAAGCACACTCTGGGATCGGGTCTCGGAGGAAAAAGAACCAAAAATAAAAATTGAAGATGACGCTTGTGGAAGAAAATCCCAGAGTGAAATAAAGGAAACCAAGGAAAAGCAAAAGCAAAAAAGGGGGACCCAACATTTTTCTCACAAAATGTAGGGACAGGTATGCAGGGCATAACAAAAACCAATCTCCAAAATATGCAAGACAAGGTGAATAACAGGGGAAAAGATAATGATAATTATCTGGAATTTTATGCCCCTGTCATGCTATACACTAAAATTGAATGCCTGGAAAAAATTATGGATAACATGTTGGAGCACTCCAAGGAGGGAATAAAGGCCTCTGCTAACAACCTCCGTCATTTGGTCAACATGTTGGAGAATCCTGCTAGCAGTCAACCTCCTACTACCAAGGGTAAAGGACTAGGTTCCAAAACCAGAGAAAATATGAACTAGACCTCATCTAGCAAGGATATTCTGGAGCTTAAAGCTAGTGTGGCCCAGATGATCGAGCTGGATGCTAAAATGGTTTAAATCCTCCGGTGTCTAAAAGGGCGGCAATAGTTGGTTTATTTTTACTATTTTTGTTTTAGATGTCTGGTTAGGGTTGTTTTGGTGTTGAGAGGTGCTTTCATTCCCCCTCTTGTTTTTCTTTTGATGTTCTTTTCTGATGGTCTAAACTCTTTATCTATTCTCTTGTACTTTTTGGGTTTTGGGTCCCTATAAACCTGATTTTTCTTAATTTTCAAAACAAGATATTTCTCACATTTGTTTTCTTGTGGTCTAGTTTATTGACATCACTCTAAATCATTTCTCACCATGTGTAGAGTTTTATAAATATTACAAATATTATTTTCAAGAAATAATCAATATGTTATTTAAATATGAGAAACTCATGCATAATCTATAAGCATATCCATTTTATATCTTTATGCCAACAAAGAAAAATTGCAAAATTCTTATACTCAAAGAAGGCACCAAAATATATTTGTGCTCTTATTTTTTATTAAATACCATGAATAATTTTACAATATAGAAAATATAAAGCTCCAAATGCTTTCACTCGTAGGGGGAATATATTGCAATTGGACTATCTACACTTAAGGCAATATTCAAGACAATCCTTGAGCTGGGGAAACATATGAAAAGGTAGAAATAGCTTGGTATCGTACCATCCATAGAAGATTCTTCTCAAAAACATGTACATCCTCAAAAAAGACATTAAGGGAAAATTATAAGAAATAATGAGCCATGACCAGGGAAATTAGATACAGATGTAGGAGATAGGTGGGGGACAACACTCAAAATGGTGAGAATCTACATGCCTAATATTCAGAAGTGATATTAATTATTGATTTAGAGATGATAAATTGTATACAAAGTATGATGCATTATAGAGGTGAAGAATTGGAATGGAAAACTATCTTAATTTTTCCATTTTGTAGGTGGCATACACTTATGGATGATGTATGCTTCTCTATTATTCTAGATGTGTCTACCCTATGCTCTCTCTTGTTCTTACTATTGGAAGGAGAGAGGAAAGAAATATGAACAAAATTATTTTATATTAATGGATGGTTATAGAAGACCAATGTTGGACATGGAAAGATGAAGATCTAGTTATTATGTAGACCTCATGTCTAGTTATGTACTCATAATGGAGCCTATTGTGTTGCAGTTTTTCATAGGATTCTTTGGATGAGGTATGAGGTTCATTTGACATGAATTCAATGCATGAAATTTCTTCTTATGTTGTTCAAATCTATGTACTCTATCTTCCCAAAAAATCCAAATAGTATGATCATTGAAAACTTGGGAGTAGAAAATACTCATCAACTATTTGACAAAATGCATTGAGGATATGTCATGTGACATCAATGTGTAATTAAGACAACAATCAAGTGGCCCTTGAGGGGTTATCAAAAATTAAAGACTCCAAGAATATTAAGTGGCCCCTAGTCTGGATGGGTTTCCTTTGCCTTATTCCAAGAATATTGGGATATTGTTGGTTATGATGTCATTCATGCTACCTGGGATCTCATCAGATGTAAATAATACTTAAGAAACTTAATGACACTTATATTGTGTTGGTCCCCAAATGTGCAGAGCCCAAAATCATGGAGGACTGCAACCCTATTACCATTTGCAAAACTTTATATAAAGTCTTCTCCAAAATTATGGTTAATCTAACCAAACCTCTACTCAAAAAAATTATCAGCCCCAAACATAAAGGATTTGTCCCTGTTCAGAAAATTATGGAAGCTTCCATCACTACTCATGAAATTCTTCACTCCATTGACCATAGCAGGGTCATTGGGATGGCCCTCAAGTTGGATGTTTCTAAAGCCTATGATAAATTAAATTGGAGTTTCCTCTATAAAGTCTTGTCTTCTTTTGGTTTCTTAGAGCAATTTATCAACCTCATTAAGATTTTCTTGGAGACTGTGAGATTCAATGTGTTATTTAATAGTAAACCTAGTGCTAAATTTCACCTAAGAAAAGGTCTTTTCCAAGGGGACCCCCTATCTCTATACCTCTTTATCCTTCTTGCAGATGTTCTTGGCCATAATATGATGGAGATGGCCCATTCTAGAGCGATTGTGGGGATCAATCTAACAACTACTCTATAAACTGCGATCTTGCAATAATTTGTTGATAAAACCTTCTTTGGGGCCTCCTCGGTTAGGGAAGCTAAAATGTGGAAGTGACTACTGGAAAATTATGATACCACTTTCGGACAACATATCAACTATCACAAAAGCTGAATATTCTTCTTCAACCTTGAGGACCTGGTTAAGAAAATAAATATTGAAGATTCTGGGATGCAAGGCTAACAAAATTCCTGCTACCTATCTTTACCTTTCGTTGACTATCAAAGATGTGAAGAATGAATTCTTTAATTCTATCCTTGAAAGGACCCAAAGGAAACCGGTGGGCTGGAAAGGTAAACTCCTCAGTAATGCTGGTAAGCTTCAACTCCTTGCTACTTCCCTGCAAGGCATTCCAGTTTATTTTTTTGTCTATATTTTAAAGCTCTGGTTTAATGGCTGACAAGCTTGAAAAAATTCAATGTACCTTCCTTTGGTCAGGGTCTAAGGAAAAGAAACACCTCCCATTATTCTCTTGGGATAAAGTTTGTCTCTCCAAAGCCTTGGCGAGCCTTGGTTTAAGGAAAATTTGCAACCTTAATAGAGATCTACTTTCTAAAATGGCTTGGACCATGGTGCGGGGAACTCCTGATTGGTGTAGAATCATGGAAGCAAAGTATCTATATGGGGACACTACTATAAACTCTTCATGGTGCAGGGCCACCTGGGGGGCTCAAAAATCTTGAACAATATCCTCAAATGTAGAATTATATTGCAAAAGGGGACCACCTGGTCATTAGGTAACGATATGGAGATCAGATTCTGGGATGACCCCTGCCTGCTTGACACCATCCTTGAGAAATCTTGTTTCTCCTAGCTAAGGAACATTTTGACCCTTGGTGTTGGGCCGCAGGTCTCCAACTTTATCTCTAACATTAAGTGGATTGACCTCCTCCCTCATCTTTAGGATAGAACGAACCTAACCATCCTTGCAACTAAACTCAGAGATTTGTTGATTTAGGTCTGCATCCCTATCATAGACTAACCTGATATATTGCTTTGGAAAAACACTCAACATAGCAGGTTCTCTATCAAATTGGCCTATGCTCTGCTTATCAATGACAATGCTGAGATTTTTTTTTGGAGGAAGGTTTGGCAGCCAAAATTAATCCCTAAAGTTAACTTTTTCTAGTGGAAAATACTTCATGGGAAAATCCACACTCTTGAAAATCTTTTCAAAAGAGGGTTTAGCCTTTTTAATAAATTTTGGTTGTGTAGGAAATCTGAGGAAAGATCTAACCATATCATGCTTCACTATGAGTTCACTATTTTGATCTGGAAGGAGATCCTCTCTAGAATAAACCTTCTGTGGGCTTCAAACCATAGCATCCAGGATATGCTTCTTGAATGGCACTCGCCTTCATAGAACCTGCTAATAAAACTCTTATGGAACCAAATTCCCCCTATATCCTGATGGGTA
Organism: Thuja plicata; assembly: GCA_018584345.1. Classification (NCBI taxonomy): domain Eukaryota; kingdom Viridiplantae; phylum Streptophyta; class Pinopsida; order Cupressales; family Cupressaceae; genus Thuja; species Thuja plicata. The sequence goes on along the minus strand of MU223345.1, from coordinate 312,680 downwards.
ATTTGGAAGGAATGCAATAACATGATATTCAGAGATACTAATCTCACTACAAAGGATGTTATTTTATCTTGGGTATAAACTATTACATGAAAATCATCTAGTGGGAAGCTGGAAAAGCCCTAATTTCCCTCCCATTGACTTTGATTGGAAGATTGCTAAGGATTGGGGATTGGGCAAGGGGTTTGTCAGATTTGACAACTCTAAAATAAGAGCTAGAAAGGTGACTGTTTAGGTCCCCCCTCAGGCCTACTAGCACAAACTTAATTTTGATGGGTTCTCTCAGTGCGGGATTCAAGAAAGAGGGGGAATCATATGGGATCAATGGGGGAGAATGGTGGCCACTTATGCTCATCCCCTCATTGACTACTCAGTTAACCAGGCGGAGATTAGGCACTCTTATGGGGATTGAATTTCTCCCTTAACTTGGGTTGCTCCAGGATTGAGGTCGAGGGGGATTCCAAGGTTATTGTTTATGTTGCTGGTTGTTTCTCTATAGCTGGGTGGAGATTTGACCCTATCCTATCGAATATTAGAGGTCTGCTAGGTCACTTTAGTGAGACCACCATAAAACACATTTATAGGGAAGAGCATTCTGCTGTTGATTCTATGGCAGTTGTAGGTCTACAGACAGATGGCTTACGATGTTGGCATGCTTCTACTCAGCTTCCTAAAAATACTTAGGACCTACTTATGCGGGAAATGGGTGGTCCCAACAATAACAACCAAAATGTTTAAAAATCAAAGTTTAATTCGGGTGCTTAAAGGCGGATCTCAAAGCAATATGCATTATAGCTTGGTTGTTTGTCACATTTGGAAATGCCACATGGCATCCAAATGTAGGCTCCTTAATTCATTTTGGCGATGGATGTGGCTTGCTTGCGTCACTCCCTCCATAAAGTTCCATTATTTCTTTAAGTGACATCAGATACATTTGTGAATTAAGGAGATTAATAAAAGATACGACAAAGATTGCTATGATGGTGATTACGGGTTATAGTGCCGCTCCCACATGTTAACCCCAGTAGCGTCGTTGGCGGTGTTTTTTTTCCCTAAAGGCAATTATTATTGTATTTTCCTAACGTGAAATGAAAAATGTTTAAGGCCAAGTTATTACCTCATTTTTCCATTTTACAAAATGACCCTGCTTTGTTTTCATGCTCTAGTTTATGGTGGTATTATGCTTTGAAGGGTTTCTANTTTCCCTAAAGGCAATTATTATTGTATTTTTCTAACGTGAAATGAAAAATGTTTAAGGCCAAGTTATTACCTCATTTTTCCATTTTACAAAATGACCCTGCTTTGTTTTCATGCTCTAGTTTATGGTGGTATTATGCTTTGAAGGGTTTCTACTCTTGTTGGGCATGGAATTCTTGGGTGTGGGCTATGTCTTAAAACTCTGGTAATATGGGTGGGGATTATCATAGGATTGAACTAGACAAGATTGAGGAGGAGTTCTCCTTGGACCTGATGGTGATGTATTTTTGTAACAAAAGAGGGATTCTGCCCTTCATGAAATGCTTGGCTAGGCACGATGAAATGATTTCTCGACAGTTTGCCAAAATCTTAAATGAGAGAAGGGTCACCATTAATGGTATCACATTTGAGATCAATGAGGAGGTTATTGGTAAAGCCACGGGTATGGCCACCACAGGTAGGAAGTGGAAGAAAACCACCAAAACCGAGGCTAAAATAGAGTTTGACCAATTTTTTGCCAAAGACAACAAGCCGGTGTCTAAAAATGTTGGTTATAGCACAGCTGACCTTTCAGAGTTCTGGCTGAAGATGTGCAAGCTGGTTATGAAGTATTTCACCTTGGAGGGTCAGTTTAGTACGTTCTACAATTATCACCTCCCTTTTCTTAACCATCTTAGGTATAAGCTATTAATTTCCATGCCTTTTTATCTTTTGCATTCCCTAGAAAATACTATGGCTACCATGAATGAGGTGATCTTTCTTTGTAAAAAACCTATTTACCTCCACTAGGGGCTTATCTTCAAAATTTACCACTTCCACCGTGCTCTCTTCCCTCCACCCATTGTGGAAATTACCCAAATTGCCCAAAAAAATAATTTCCCTCAATCTCCCTCAACAAGGGTATTCCCTCATCTTATGGATCTATCGGAGGCTCTAACCATGCTGCCAGCCGTAATTCTTGTGAAAACCACCCTACCCGTGCTTCGCGCATGGGAAACAAGCATGACCTAACCCTTGATGATTCTTCCCAGCCTTCCAAAAAATGAAAGAAAATTTACATCAACCTGGAGTGCCCCCAGAATGCTAACCCCCAGCCCACTAGTACCCGTTGGTCCTCTCGGCTTGCCAAGGAGAAAGGGAAATGATCTATGAAGGAGTTATTCAATAAAGAGGATGTCTCGGTTGAGTCTCCTAGTAGGGATGATAACCAGACAAATATTGATCATCAAGTGGAAAAAAATTCTAACTAGGACACTATGGCTGAAGTGGGCAATGAACCCTTGACACTATGACGAAAAACCCTAAAAGTGTTGTGGGTACTAGTCTAGTTGGAAAAATCAAGTTCTAGATTATAAATCTAGAGAATACGGTGGCTAAAGTAAATGAGGACTTGGCCAACACAAATAGGAGGCTTGTGGATGTCATAAAATTCCCCCTCAAGGTTATGCATGCCTCTTCCACTACCCTCTGTTTGCTGAATGAGAAGGCCTCTACTGGGAAGGAGTTTGTTGAAGGAAACCAGGAACTCTTCAAGTTTCTCAACGAGGAGTGGGCATACCTGCTACTATTGAAGCACTTATGGGATGACAAAGGATCTAGTTGATGGTGAAGTGTGGATTGGGGTGTTGTTACACTGTGGACCCGAAGCCCTATACTTGGGCCAATTTTTTTAATTTTAGTTTTAAGCTTAAGATTTTAATTTTGTTAAATAGCCTTGCGTGGCTTCGTATTATTTTTTGGCTGATGGAATTTGATACTTTTCATATGGGGGAAACCTCTCTCTACTAATTTAGCTTTTATGTTTTGGTTTTTGATAGAGGTAGATGATGGTTTACTTGTCTAATTCTACTGACTTTACTGATTTAATATGTTGTTAAGTCTGTTTAGTCAGCTCACTTATGTACCTCATGCCAGCACCCCCTTGCTACTGCTTATATCAAAAATAATTAAAGACTCCAAACATTGAGACAAATGAGACTTTACTATGAGAAATTAATTTTCACTAGTTCTACAAGATCTCTATCATAAATGGTTTTTAACATGTGCCAAGACTTATTGTGCATTCAAGCATGCTCATAGGTAAATAATATATGCAAATAATATTTTTTTCCTCTAATTTCAAAATATGTTTTAGATGACATGTACAACTAGTGCAGAAAAAAAGAAAGATTGGTTTCGATATATATTTTTTCTGTTATAACAATTCAAAGTTGGAGTTACCTGAAATTAACATTTTTTGTCTCCCGCCTAATTTTCCCTAGAAAATCTACACCAAATACAAAAAAAAATTATATATTCTTGAAGAGGACTCTCTCATATAGTGTTAAATATAAGTTTTAAATTTTTCCAAAATGATTTGCTATTTTTTTTTTTTGAACGAGTGTGTTCTTCAATGTTAAAATACCTACTTAGAGTTTTTTCAACTTATAATATATTATATGTAATCAAAACACTATAAATATTATATGGCCATAATGTAGACTCCGAGCTCTACAAAAAGGTGTTTTTAGATTTTAAATAAGTTGAGTTTTGATGGAAAAATCAGTTGTATAAGTGAGAAGTTCTACAATTTTGAATTTTTTTGCCTATTTCCCTGGCACATAGGCAGTTTTAGCGGGAACTGGTTTAGTTGAAATAGTTTCATTTGAAACCCCCTACATAAATATGTGCCAATTCTTCATCGATAGAACATAGTTGGCTTATATTTACTAATCAATTTTTGGCCGAAACTAGTCTAGAAAAAACTCATTTGCCACATCAATGCCATGTGGTGCCACATTTGCGCCACATAGGTACAGCTGAAAACATTCCAGCCAAAACTGTTCTGGCCGAAACTACAAAAATGGTCATCTAGTGCGACACAACTTCATACTTTGACCCACTGACCTATATGTTTTCCAATATCTCAAATATGGTATGAAAACATAATTTCTACCATTTTTCCACCTTTGACCACTTCTCGAAGCATTGACCATCTTTGACCAATACAAGACCTAATTACCTTAAATGATGCAAATTGGCCCTAATGGCCTTATAAGTTCTATCTAATGCATCAGACAAACTTATTTAACCTTGACAAGAAATGTAATGCCCTCATAATGGCCTTATTACATAGGTTTGACTAAAATGGTATCAGTGATCTCAAAGGGCTCTTGATGCTCCTACATCACTTTCTTATCTCACAAAGCATATCATATATTTTAATATAGATGCTTTGTTTATTGGCTGGTAATTTTCATTTGTGATAACATCAATAATATATATATATATATATATATATATATATATACATATAT
>MU223345.1:260617-290144 GCA_018584345.1 Thuja plicata | reverse complement strand
TTTGGGTTGGCAAAGCTCATGGGTAGAGATTTTAGCCGTGTGCTGACCACTACAAGAGGAACAAGAGGATACTTGGCTCCAGAGTGGATCTCTGGTCTTCCCATCACTTCTAAGGTTGACGTCTACAGTTTTGGTATGACTCTTTTGGAAATCATTTCTGGGCGACGAAATCTAGACTTAAATGTGCAAGATTCAAGTAAGGTGTACTTTCCCCCATGGGCTCGAACTCAAATTTGCCAAGGGAACATGATAAATATTGTAGAGGAGGGTGTTGCAGAGGAGGCAAACTTGGAAGAGGTGAGAAGAGCATGTGTTGTAGCAGTGCTATGCATTCAAGCTGACGAGGGAGTGAGGCCAAGCATGAGACAAGTGGTGCAGATGCTGGAAGGAAAGATGGAAATTCCGCAGATTCCGAGCTCTGTGCTTGGGCCAACACACCAAAGTGACACAAGCAGCTAGAGCGTTGGCAATGGTACCAGTTAGAATATTGTAGTCATGACAATGGTACTAGTTAGAATAATGTATTTAGAATAAGGTAGATAATAAATTCTAAGATAACTAAAGCTTAAATGTTAGTTAACTATATCTTGTATATTGTACCAGTTAGAATATTGTAGTCATGACAATGGTACTAGTTAGAATAATGTATTTAGAATAAGGTAGATAATAAATTCTAAGATAACTAAAGCTTAAATGTTAGTTAACTATATCTTGTATATTTATTTCAATAAATTTTGTATGCTAGTATCTTTCAAATCTATATAACTTTGTGCAATCTTGATAACAAATTTTTAGTCTCTGTTTTTTTTAAATTTTAGTATAAGAACTATTTCATGATTAAACGAGGTTATAAATATTTACATTTATATATAGAAATGATTGTTAAAATTAAAAAAAAATAATAAATTAATTTTATAGTTTTAGCTACTTTAATTTGTAAATGATAAATAATATTTTTGTATCAATCTAAAAATAATATTTTTAGTGATTGTATGTTTTTTATGGTATATTATATTTTAATGCTTTTATGCACTACACTCTTTTTAAAATTCATTAGATAAAGTTTGGTATAGTGATCTTGTCATGTGGTTTTTAATTTTCAATTTTCATCTTAAACATTTTAGCTTTTAAAAACTCAAAATTATACTAAAGGAGAATTATTTTTGTATATGTTATAGTTTCTTTAGTTTGTCTATTAATTATTATTTTTAAATTATAATTTATTTTTGTTGATAATTTTTGTTTACTTAAACACTACTTTGATTGGGTACTCATTTTTTAACTATCCCATAATGTACTTGGATAGATCTGAATTGAGTGGCTTCTATGATTTATATACATTCTCTTCTATATTTTAATTTTCACTTTATGATTTACATGTCATTGCATTATCCCTTGCTTTCACTAAAACTCTCTATAGTTATACGATGACTAAATTATAAGAAAGTTTTAAACTATTCACTCAAGCAAATAATATTCAATATGTGAGATCACGTGTAACAAAGTCATTGTGGTTTCTTTGGGGTTGTTTATTGTCCTCTCATTTGTTTTATTCTTTTGTCTTTTGTTTTGTTTTAGGTTTTAGCTACTCTTTTTTTGGTCATTCTCAACCCTTGTGAGACCCCTCCTTTTCCATTTTTTGGGTGCTCTATAAGGGTTCAGACCCCTCTCAATTTATCAAATAAAAGTAATAATATGGCTTCTACCATAACCTACATTCTACACAAATGATTAATAATTTAAAATATTAAAATTTTCAATATTTATATGGACCAATATCCCTTAGAATTCTTAAGGACAAGGTTATTGTAGAAGGAAAACAAAACTATCCTTGGTGTTTTCCCCTTTTAATTTATCTCACTTTGTATAAGGTTCTATGTAGATAGTCTTAGGATATGATTCTCTTTGATTTTAGCACATTCATTGACCATAGAATTCATTTATCACTCAAGCATATTGCTTTATCTTTGTTTAAATTAAGCTTAATTCTTGTTTTACAACTTCCCCTACCCAACTCAAGATTACTTGGTTGTCCATAACTTGGTTCAAGATAATACAATAACCTTAACACTAACTTGAAATTCTTGATCTATTGGGATACTAAGATAACTTAATATTTTTCGAACCCATCAACATAAAACCTTACATATATTCACAAGTGCTTTTATAAAAGATCATATTGCCTCTAGCTCATTTCAATTATCAAGAATCCATAATTACATTTGTATAACTTATTGATGTAAATTAAATTTTTATCTTTTAAGCAATCATATATTAAAATTTTAATGTTGTCAATAGACTTTTGTTAGACTAATGGAGTGAAATGGTTTTTTAATGATTCTATTAAAGATCAAATCTTGTTGAGTGCAAATCTTATTGAATGCAGAGCTCTTAAGATGGATGACATTGGGGTTGTGTCCCAGATGAACTTGGCATAATAGATAGCCCATCAAACTTTGCCTCCCGTTGACGAATTTCATTATTACATTACGTAGGTTAAGATTTAGTTAATAAAACTCTTGATTTTTTTGTGCGGTTATGCAGTTATACAACTGCTTCTATTTGTAAAGGTTGTTTAATGACATTGTCTGGAATGAACAATATATCAATTAAATTAATCTTATGCTTTTTCTACTGTGTGTTCTCACTTGGTATCAGAGAAAACCAAAATTCTTGTGTCTGTGAGTTGTGCATAGTCAAGTTTGAGTTGATGGATTTTATATCTCTGTGATCAGCGTTTAATATTAGTATTGATCATCATTGAAGATAGAGAAGCTATGAGGATTCCAAGCAATACAATTTGTTTGGAGTATTGTGGTCTGTCTGTAAGAACAGATTACTGATATTTGAGCCGCATGAATTTCATGCTCGCGTTGCCTAATTCCAAAAACTGTTCTCAGCCCGTGGGGAGGAGATTGATGTTTGAGCCTCATGAAATTCATGCTCATGCGATGGGGCAGAACTTGTACGATTGTTGCCTTTGTCTGGAATAGCTTATTTGTCTTTGAGTATTTCATAGCCCTGCGTGTATTGCTACCGTACACATTTTAGTTCTTGTATTCTAAGTTGAGAGAGCGAATGTTATCTTATGGTCCTTCGTGCTTGCCAACATGACAGTAATTGAAGACAATCCACGACTTCAATTTAATGATGCAACCCCCCAGGAAATATTGAGTTGTTCATTTGTTCTCCCCCGTCATTGACCAAGCTGATCAAACTACTTACAATAGTGATCAGACAGGTAACAAATTTATTTCATGATTTCTAAGAATGGATCTTTTTAAATTTTTGGTTCCTACTCTATATTTGGATCAGTATAAACTTTAGAAACACTCTATGAATGATTTGGGTCTCACTATCCTTCAGAATTATCAAGGGGTATATTTTATGATGATATACAATTTCGCAAATGACATTGTGCCAGGAAAATATTACCAGAATTTTATCAGTGATCAACATGATTATGAGGTAGTATATAAGGAGAGAGGAAAATATAAAAAAGTCATTAAGGGAATTAATACTGGAAACAATGAATGCTATATTATTATATTTTTGAGGGCTGTCAAGAAAAAGAAGATCAAAAGAGGATCAAGAGGGATCATGCGGCTGAGGCTAGAGCAATCTACCTGGGGTTAAGCATGGCTAAGGATAAGGGTTTAACCAAGGTCTGGATAGAAAGTGATTCGTTAAACATAATTAATTGTCTAAAGAGTGTTACCCTTCCAAGCTGGACCATTGCAAATATAATTAAGGACTGCTTGTCTATATTGAATAAGCTACAAGATTTTTGCATATCTCATGAGTACCACGACGGTAACCAAGTGCGGATTATTTTTCCAACTTGGGTGTAATGTACAATCATTGCTTGAAGTGGGAGTCACTGGATCATATTCCCATGGATATGAGCTGACTTCTTAAAAATGATGCCTATGCATCGACGAATGTTACTTAACTGTCAGTCATTACCTCTTGACGTACAAAAGAATGACACCAAGAAAGCTCATTTATTTCAGAGAGCGAGGTTTTTAATCTGTTGGTCGTTGTTTCTGACTGGTTTGGTATCACAGACATTTCTAGTAATAGTCATGGGAGGAGATAGGAATAGATTGAAGCCCATTATTTATGAAAAATGCCACAATTTAGAAACAATGTGGAGTCCTCTTTCTGCTGGGGCTTAAGCCCTTATATGGAAACCCTTCATGGTATAGACACATTGGTTACACAGGCTTTTGTTGAGGGTTGGGAAAATAGTGTTCTACAAGATTATGGTTGTGAAATGAGACTGAATGAGGAGCTTGTCATTGTAGTCTCTAATATGTAGAGTGACAACACCATGTTTTACAGAGATAAGAAGTTGGCAGCTGAGGCTGTGGATTTTACCTTCCTTCCTAGCGAATGAGAAAAGGCCACTAAGACCATTGATGAGGGTTTCAAGTGTCTTTCTTTACCAAAGCCATGGCCGATTATTGTGGAAGTGATTATGCCAAACGTAACCCTGGATATAAAATTTAGAAGTTTGTTTAGCTATCCCTTTATCATTCTTAATCACTTTAGACATGATAAATATATTTCACTTCCCTTTTATTTGGCTTCATCATTAAATCATAGCCTCGAGCCTCATATGAAGAAACCCTCATCACCCATTTTGCATGAGAGTTTGATTTTACTAATTATGGAGAGAGCCAAAGCCATGCTCATTAAAAACAATGCTACTACTAAAATTGGGTAGGACTTCAAAAATAATGTTAGGGTTCATTATGATGAAGAAATTTGTACATTATAGAATTGATTCAAATAGAGATGATGTTTATCATATCTATAAGATAAAGAGGAAGGATCCTTTCTCTATGACTTTTGTACCCTTGTCTTCTTGCAGGAACATGCTAGTCTCTTCAGATGACAATGATTCTGACTATGTTCCTTCTCAAGGCTTCATTCTTGACTCTTTTGACCAGAATATTGGTAAAAGAAAAGGGAAGGATCCCAGTAGCAAGAGTAAATCTAAAATCAATGCTAAAACTTGTGTGTCCCCTTCTCTAACTGTTAAATCATCACCTAAAAGGTAAAATTCTCCTCCCTTAGTCAAGGATGCCATGCATGATCCTATTATGGACGAGAAGGAGAAGGATATTCATGTCGACATTCTAATTGAGATAGGGAAGGATACCCATGTTGAAAAGGGCTCCTCTTCTAAGGATGAGGCCTCTATTGGAAAACTTCTTAGCAACTTCCTAGTTTGTCAAGAAGATCTTTTTAATTGGATTTTCTTAGAGTTAACATTATTGGGAATGGTTCCCCTGCCTCCTAGAAACTTGATCATATTCTTGAAAGCACTCGCAAGTTGGCCAAAGAAATTGAAGTGATCTTAAACAAGACCTTAAATGAAAAATTAAAAACTGCAGGATAAGTTTGATGGAGTACAAATGGCTCTGAAGAAAGTGGTAAATGTTAATAGAATGGTTCTTTAGGATACCTGTGAGGGTTTATGTAAGATCAATGAACAAGCCAAAGGTGTTCATTGTCTATCAAAAGGAAACTCCCCTGATTCCAGTTCTAGAGGTATGAGCTTTGATACTGACAATCTCCAGGTTAGGAAGAAAAATACAACATTGGATAAAGGCTTGGAGGAGATGAAGAACCATGTGGTTCCAAACAACAGCTTGGTTCCAACTATGCAATTGAGGAGTAAGAGAAAGATTTTTAATCCTTTGGATAGCGTTGTTAAAAAGGTAAAAGATATTAACGTTAATATCATTTGGAAAAATTCATCTTTGGAAAAGCGTATGTAGGTTGTCTTAGGATTTATAGTCCCCTATTTTAGCTTTTGGTTGGTGTCTGGGTCCTTTTTGGTTAGTTTATGTTCTATCTGTTGATAGGATGAACCCTTTTTTTTGTAAACTTTGGGTTTTTGGTCTATCTTTTGACAGGATGAACCAATTTTTCTTTAATAGAAAAAATTGAAGGATCAAATTTTTGTGAAATCTTTGTGAAAGCCCACATATTGACTGTGATATATGGTACCACATATATAAACTTCTCAAGGCTTTAGATTACTGCTAATTATAGGATTTTATACATCCTAATGTTTTTGATATAAGCAGCAGCAAGAGGGTGCTGACCTGAGGTACAAAGAAGCTAACAAAACAGACTTAACAACATATTAAATCAATAGAGTTAGCAGAGATAAACATGAACATCATCTACCTCTATCAAAAACCAAAATTAAAAAGCTAAACTAGTAGTGGTAAGTTTCCCAAAAGCAAACAGTATCAAAGTTTAATAGCCAAAAAGTAATACGAAGCCACGCAGGGCCATTTTACAGAAATAAAGTCTTATGCTTAAAACTAGACTTAAAGAAACTGGTCCAAAAACAAGGCTTTGGGTCCACAGTGTAATAGCACCCCAACCTGCACTTCACCATCAGCTATATCCATTCTCGTCCCATAAGCACTTCGACAGCAGCAGGTCCGCCCACTCCTCATTGAGAAATTTGAAGAGTTCCATGTTCCCTTCTACAGACTCCTTCCCAGTCAAGGCTTTTTCATTCAACAAATAGAGGGTAGTGGAAGAGGCGTGCATGACTTTGAGAGAAAACTTGCTGACATATGGCAGCCTCCTATTTGTGTTGGCCAAGTCCTCATTCAGTTTGGCCACCGTATTCTCTAGATTAACAATCTGGAACTTGATTTTACCAACAAGGCCAGTGCCCACAACAATTTTAGGGTTCTCTGTCCTATTGTCAAGGCCATAATATTCCTTGCCCACTTCAACCACATTGTCCTGGTTATTATTTTCCCCCCTTAAAGGTTAGTATTAGTCTGGTTGTCATCCCTACTAGGGGACTCAATTGAAACATCCTCTTTATCGAATAGCTCCTTCATAGCATGTTTCCCTTTCTCTTTGGCAAGCCAAGAAGACTAGAGGGTACTAGTGGTTTGGGGTTCAACATTCTAGGTGCAGTCCAGGTTAATGTAGATTTTTTTGCACTTTTTGGCATGTTGGGGAGATTTCTCCAAGGTCAGGTCATGCTTCCTACCAACACGAGGAGCTGGGGAAGGGCGAATTCCAGAAGAGTTAGGGCTAGTAGTAGGGGTAGAGCCACCAATAGAACCAGAAGGCGAGGGAATATCTTGGTTGAGGGAGACTGAGGGTGACAAATTCTGCTGGGTAATTTGGGTGATTTCCACAATGGGTGGAGGGCAGAGAGCCTAGTGGAAGTGATAAATCCTAAAGATAAGCCCCTAGTGAAGGTAAATGGGTTTTTTACCCAGAGAGATAGCCTCATTCACAGTGGCCACAATATTCTTGAAAGAGTGTAGAAGGTAAAAAGGCAAGGAAATTAATAGTTTATGCCTAAGATGATTGAGAAAAGGAAGGTGTTAATTAAAGAACATACCAAACCTTCCCTCCAGGGTGAAATATTTCATGACAAAATTGCAAATCCTCAGCCAGAATTCAGGAAGGTCAGTCGTGCTATAAGCACCATTTTTAGACACAGGTTTATTGTCATTGGCAAAGAAATAGTCAAACTCTCTTTTGGCCTAGGTTTTAGTGGTTTTCTTCCACTTCTTTCCCATGGTTACCATACCCATGGCTTTACCAATAACCTCCTCATTAATCTCAAAAGTGATACCATTAATGGTGACCCTTCTCTCGTTCTAGCTTTTGGCGAATTGATGAGATATCATTTAATCGTTCCTAGCCAGACATTTCATGAAGGGTAGAATCCCACCTTCTTAACAAAAATACATCACCATTGGGTGTAAGGAGAACTCTTTCTCAATCTTGTCAGCTTAATTCTTATGGGGATCCACTCCCATATTTGCAGAGTTATTTGGAGTAGCCTTCACCTAAGAATTCCACACCCTATATGAGCCAAAACCCTTCTGAGCACAATACCACCAAAAACCAGAGCACACAAAGAAAGAAGAGCCATTGTGTGAAATGGTAAAAATGGGGTAAAAACTTGGCCTAAAACATCTATCTTTTTGCGTACAAAACCTGCTAAAATAATTGTCTTTAGGCACAAAAATCATTGCCAAGGGTGCCACAAGGGCTAACACATGGGAATGATGTTGTAACCCATAATTACCATCAAAATGATCTCTGTCATATCTCTTATTAATCACCATAAATCTCAAATGTATCTGATGCCATAAAAAGACATAATGAAACTTTATGATGTGAGTGATGCAAGCAATCCACACCCTCCACCAAAAAGAATTGGGGATGCTACATTTGGCAGCCACATGTCCTTTCCAAATGCGATAAACAACCAAGCTAAATTGGATATTTCTCTAGGGTCCACCTTTTAGCGCCCAAATTAGACTTTGATTTTTAAACATTTTGGTTGTTGTTGTTGATTCTGCTCATTTCCTGCCCAAGCTGGTCCAAAGTATTTTTGGGTAGCTGATTAGCAGCATACCAACAACATAAGCCAACCGTCTGCAACCCCACAGCTACCATTGAATCAGCGACATAATTCCCTTCTCTATAAATGTGCTTTATGGTGGACTCAATAAAGCGATCAATCAGCCCCTTAATATTAGAGAGGATGGTGTCAACTTGCCACCCAGCCAAGGAGCAACCACTAACAACATCAATATTAACCTTGGAATCTCCCTTGATCTCAATCCTGGAGAAACCAATGTTAAGGGATAAATTTAATCCCCATAAGAGCGCCATAGCCTCCACCTAGTTAACCAAGTGGTCAGTGAGGGGGCCAGCATAAGCTACCACCATTCTCCCCTATTTCCCTTATAAATCCCCCTCCAGCTTGTCTTCCACCCCAGGCAGCCCCATCAAAGTTAAGTTTGTGCCAATTTTCCAGAGGGGGGACCCAAATAGTCGCCAATATGGCTCTCAATTTAGAGTTGTCAAATCTGGCAAACCCCTTACCCAAACCCCAATCCTTAGCAATGTTCCAATCAAAGTTGGTAGGAGGGGAAATAGGGCTTTTCTAGCTTCCCACAAGAAGGTTTTCCTGTAAAAGTTTATAGCCAATATAAAAACATCCTTAATAGTGAGTTCAGTATCTCTAAATATCCTATTGTTGCGTTCCTTCCAGATTACCCTCATAATGATAAACCTCATAATGTAATGATATAAAATGAATCATAGAATCATTACATCATAAATGGGGGTCAAAAAAATATTTTCCATCTAGAAAAGGATTATCATGTTTTTGTGGCATCATTCTATTTCAAATGTCTAAAGCATGTTGATCTCCAACATCATGACTATTCTTTGCATAAGATGCTTTTTATGATCATCAATGTAAGAGAAACAATACAACATATATATTTTGATTAATGTGTTGTTTAGAGAGTAGATAAATTAGACAGGAGGCTAGAGGCAAAAGAGGAAGGAGGTTTTTCATTTCCCCAAGCTAGCTTCTCATTTAGTGATGAATCATTTCATTAGAAGAAACCAATTTATGTCCCTAAAAAGTCAGGGCTTGGAAGATTGATCCCTAAAGAAAAGAGGGGTCTTGACATATTTGTGTCCATGAAGAGAAGAATGAGCTTGGCATCATGACTGTCCCTTCAAGGAGCAAGGGGAGAAGGATTTGAATATGATTTTTTGAGCTCTTTAGGAGGTGTTAGACAAAGTCAGAGGACATATGGAATTTTGAAGGAAAGATGTCTCATGTGTAGGGATATTGTTGGTGATTGTTTCCACAACACTTGAGGAGGCATTAGACACACTCAAATGAGATGTGGAATTTCAAAGGAAAGGTGTCTCATGTAAAACATTGGAGGATGCATTAGATACACTCAGAGGAGATGTGGAGTTTCAGAGAAAATATGTCTCATTGTGCATGGGAGGTGGGAAATTTGATGATGTGTAGATGGTTTCAGGTTCTACAATCAGGAGATCCACTGATGCAACCATTTTTCTATTTCTTGAGCAAGAGAGAAGGATTGGTGAAGACTATTCTTCACAGTCTTAGAAATATTTAGGTTCAAAGCCCTTGCAATGCTCCACTCTTGTCTAATAAATGTAATAAGGGGGGGAATGTCGGTGAATTTCATTATTACATTACATAGGTTTAGATTTAGTTAATAAAAGTACTGCTTGGTTTGTGCAGTTATGCAGTTATACAAAGTTGCTTCTATTTGTAAAGACTTTTTAATGACATTGTCTGGAATGAATGACATATTGATCAAATTAATCTTCATCTTTTTCTACTATGCATTCTCACCTTTTAGCAAAAAGTTTCAACCTTTGACTTGTGCTCCATATTAGATAGCTATATTAATCTAGATTTGTATAAAATTCACCCATAAAGAAAAAATCTATCCTTCTTATATAAAACTCAATAGATCTAGCTCCTGAACACTTTTCCTTACACATGGATCTATTCTAGGAAAAAAAAATTGTGCAATACTAGGAGAAAAAATCTTTGATAGAAAAATACCCAGTGGATTTATAGAAATTACAAACAAAGAGATATTGAGTCTTAATGTCAAGGTAGTGGCTTTGTTTTGTATATTTAATTCATACATATTTTTCTTATTTCAATGAACTCACACTTCTTATTAAACCTATGTTCAATGAGGGAAATACTTTGTGCCCAAAGATACATCCAACACATATGGCTCCACTAGTGCATACAAAAACCTCTGACACTAATGTTAAGATGAAGACTTCATGCTCATAGACAATAGAGCCCGAGGTTTGTAATTTTGAGCATTTGGCACTTGTGTTGAATAGATCTTGTTAAACTCTCATGCCATAAATTATTACACTTCTTATACCCTACATACAAAGAGAAATATTAACTCAAACTCAACAAAATTCGTTATTAACCCTTATGGACATGTCAAAACACAAAAGTAACACAAGTTGAAATAATATATCTAAAATTAATGTATACTAAAATTAAGAGGTGGGTTACTTAATATTAAATGTGAGTTAACTATAGCTAGCATACCTATTTCAATAAATTTATGACTCTCATTTATTAACCATATAAGTAGGGATGTACATGTATTAATTCCTACTCTAAAAGAATTCCAATATAAAAATAAAGCATTATTTCAATGGTCTGTTTGATTAAGATATTTGAAATGCAAATTTAGATAGTTTTTAATCCATCCTTTAGATTTTTTCTTGAGATTTTATCTTAGTCAATTAAAATTTTGACAAAATATTCTTATAAATGAGAAATAGGTAGAAAATATATAAGTAATTAAGAAAAAGTTTTGTATCAAGCATTTTTGTGTGTTGGTGGCATTTAAAAAATTATTCATGTACCTTGTTTCTCCTCTCACACTTTCCATACATGCAACAATAAATAGCTCTAAAAGTTCAGTATTTTGTTAACTCTCCTTATTGCCTATTATGAAAAGATTGACTATTGAAGAGATTAACATTGAAGTAGTAGAGACATGGAAAATTTTAAGAAGTCTTGGAGCCAGGGTGACACTATGTAACTTGGATTTTTAGGAGCCAAGTTAGTGGAAAATTTTTCTTTAAGAGTGTTTCAATTGCACTTTCAATGTGAAACAAAGACTAAGCTATATGTTTAGGTTAGTAAACTTAAGATAAGTTCAAGCCCTATCGTTATCAAGATATTGAATCCACATTAGAAGGCATTATTTTTTTTATTTTGAGAGTAATTTATTTTTCAAATTATTGTAGGATAATATTTTTGTGACTTTGGTGGTGTTCAATATCATGTCCTTTGGAAAAGGTCACTAACATTTTTTATAAGCTAACTAATACAAGAGAAAATTTAAGCTTATGTATTTGACGGAAAAGTTTGAAAAAAAGAGTATTATTGTGAATATATATTTTTTGTATACAGTTATTAAATAGGTCATGATTTTCATATTGCTAAGTGAAAATGAAATATTGAATGCATGTGTAATAGAATTGATATTTATGGTATAAATAGTTCACTTTGTGAAATAGAAGATTTCATATCTATGATCTTACTTTAATTATAACTTGAACCTCATTAATAAGTGAATTCTTTGACACTCTTTTTTTAGTACTTATATGTGAGACTATTGAATAAAAATATATACTAACCAACAAATTTACAAGAAAGGAAAGAGCATTTAGGCTAATTATCTTATTCCCATAATTAGTTTACAAATGATCCAAGTGTCCAAAAGATGATCTTTGATGATATCTTTAAAATAAAATTTAAATTAGTATAGAGGATTTAGACTAATTACATTATTCTAATAGTTGATTTAAAAATGTCGGTTCAAGTAACTGGAAGATGAATTTGGACAATTCCTTTAAATTAAAAGGCGAGATTCCTAAAATTGTTTAAAATGAAATTGAAAATGATAGGAATTTGTAAACCATTTGATTTCACTATTTATTTATTTTTCAACTGGTTATTGCATAATATTTCATAACTTTTACACGGGTAAAAGAATGAAGATGTTAGGATTACATAATACTTAGAGGGGGGGTGAATCAATATTATAGTACTTAATAACACTTTTCAACCCATTATAAATAATCCATAAGCTTGTAGAAATGAAAAGAACATAAGAAAATAACACAGTACTCATAACGCCATTATTTGTTGTTGATGAAACCCTACCCAAGGGAAAACCCCTGTGGGGATGGTACCCACAAGCATGTACTTAAGTATAGTGTCCCTATTAGGAGCTAAATATTACATAGTACAATTCCTTTTTGGAGGAATAACAACCCTATTAAAGGTATACAACACGATTTTACAGGCCAACTAAGCATACAACTCTATACACACAATTCTCTCTTTTTTGAACAAAAAGATCTTACATATATATCTTTCTTCTTTACCTAGTCGGCTCTCAAATATAAATATTACATAGTTGGCTCTCAATACAAACATACATTTAATAGATAAAATATCAAATGCATATTCGGTGCTCTTACATAATCAAAATATAGGTTATCAATAATCATAATCCAACTCCAATTGCCAGGATTCCACGTCATACTCCCTGAATCATCGCTTATGTCCAGCTATTCTGTATCACTGTTCTGTTGTTGTTTGTCTGTCTTTAAATCTCTATAACTTAGTGTAAATATCACCAAAAAAAAATCCATCTTATGTGGAGATCACACATACCCCATACTATCTTCTCCTGAGCTCATTTTCCGTAACTCATCGATCTTGATCTTCAATACTCAAAATACCTTTGTATTTTTGCTTCTATACATAGCTGATTTCAGAGTAAAAAAAACTTAACTTTAAATGAATCAATCAGTATGCTAGATGTGTTGCCATAAATGACAACCAAAAATTGGATCACATCATAAAAATTTTATATCTTTGTTACAATCACTCCCTTTGACATTGATGACAGCACTTAACCAAAAAATGACTAGGTATTCCAACAAAACAAAACTGTCTTTCCTTATATAGTATCTTCTCCTCTTCTCCTCTATTCATTTTTTTCTTTTCTTTTTTTTTTTCTTCTTCTCCCTTATTCATTTTTTTTTCTCTTCTCTCTTCTCCCCGTTTGAGAACAATGACAAAGGTGCATAGAAAGTAATAAAAATTAGGGCTTGCTTACCAATTTCAGAATATCTTGAAAGGAATCTTCCAAGATCTTCACTTTTGTACTCCATGATTTGATAAAAAGTTGACTAACATGAATTCATCCATTTAATGCAAATGATGTTGTCTCTGCTTCATTCAACTATGCTGGCATAGAGTTAGCCAATGATTCTGCAGTTTTCTCCTTTTCTGATAAGTGGGCTTCAATAATTGATAGCTTAGGAGTGATTAAACTCTTCATAAAACCAAACCTTGTTAGAAATCTCCATTTCTCAATATCCAATATATTCAGTTTAGACAAAATTATTGTTACTTTCTTGTCCAACTCCATTACAGATTGTGAAGAGGAATCACAATTGTCCATCATGTTGTTCAAGGTTTCCCTATCCTTAACAATAATGTCTTCAACATTCTGAATATGTCTGATAGGGTTTATGCAATAACCAAATAGTTTCCTTCCATGTGCAATACAACTCTTTTCATTTGCAGTACTGGTTCTCAAAATGCCCAAGTCCCATGAGATAGACTAGAAAACTTCAAATAGCTTCTTCTACGAGTAATTATTTGCTGCCTTTCCTTCTGCAATCTTAACCAAGTTCTCATACTGTCTATCAAATGCATCAAGTGCCAAATTCAGGTTCTCTACATCATCTCTATTCTGAAAAATAATAGGTTTTAGAAGAAATTCGTTCACAGTATCAATTTCTCTAGACATAACCTTGGTCTTCTTGTTACTTTTCTTTTCAGATCTCTCCTTTTCTTTAGTAAGTTTAGTAAAAGCTAATTTTACCAACTCATCCTCATCCATGCAATAAACATCCATATCAATTTTTTTGTCTTTACTTGCCAACAATAAGGTAGAAGATGTGTCAACTTCATTCTTGACTTCAACATTTTGTGTTTCTTTTTTCTGATCTAATTCTTTCCGTCCTTCTTCCTCAGTCACTATTGTTATAAATAACTGACAGGGGTGGGGGAGGGGGGGTGAATAAGTGGCCTTAAAAATATTCCAATTAATCAACTCAAAAACTTAGTACCACAATATTAAGCCTCTAGTTATCTTTAGCCCTACAAGATGTATGCCTTCAAATATACTTATGAAATAACTACTATTTGAAGTTATCTTTTAAACCTTATACTTTATGTTTACCGAATAGCAGTCTTTCATTTACCAAAAAAGAAATAAATTGCTTAGTGTATCCTGATCAATCTAGATTGGTTATATGTAATGAAAAACAATAAAGTAATGAATCATAAACACATTGACACATGGATTTTTAATGTGGAAACCATGTTAAGGGAAAAACCACTTGGGACCGGTAACCTAGAATTTTCACTCTTCTAAAGTGAGCTTGGTGAAGAGCCAACCATGTTAAAGGTTATAAACACACTGTTAGGTATGACCTTGTTAGAGGATTTAAAAGATTAGTTTGTCACTTGATATCGGGCATCTCTATGCTACCTTCTATGACCAAACCCAGTGTAGTTTGTCAAATGGTATCTTGCATCGCATGCTATCTTCATGATCTAACTTTTTTATACTCCTAGGGATGTATCTCAATATAGAAAGGATCTTTGAATCCTACTCTCTTAAGAGACTTTCTGAATAAATGGTTCAACTGAAATAGTAAATGATCTATTCACATATACAACTTATACTTACAAATTTTCAGATTTATTGTAAGATCATTAAACCAATCTGATCAATATATCTTTTAAATACCTTTGCTCCACCTTTTTTTCTTCTCGGTGATGTTGTTCTTTGTTGCTCGGTCTCCGTAAAGATCTTGAGCTCTTTCCTCAGCTTGATTGATCAGGATTGTATGAATTTTTTCTTCATCAATTTATCTTCAACATCCTCTTTTTCATTCACTCCCCTTAAATCATAATAAATTAAGTTTTCTCATTATAGACATGAAATCACCGTTTCTCTCTTCTTGATTTTCTTGTTCTTGGTGTGATCCACAAGCTTAGTAAATCTTGATTTAAAGCTTAACTCATGTTTTGTCTCGTATAAATCTCCTTTCCATTTGGATAAAACAACTTTAAATATTTTACTTATCTTTGGATTTATCTTGTCAATGAAAATATTGATAACAACTAGTTAAGTCTATTTTTAGCTTTGCCAACTAAGTATTTTGTCATTTTTGAAATTTAGTTAACTTCAATGTTTTAACTCTTTGATAGCTTCGATCAATAGTTTAGTTCTCCTCTGGATTCTCCATCAGTTATGTATGTATATCCGGGTTGTCTATCCTTCAGGCTTCATTGCAAAGTTTTGCTCATCAGTGAACACTGTAATTATGGTCATCGGTATGGTTTGTGATTCTTCTCTTCAGTAATGCTCATTGGTTTCTTTTCTCAGGCATCACTTTGACTTAACTTTTGATTATCTCTGTCCGTCGGGTTCCACTAGCCATCGCCACTTGAAGTCACTAAGTGCTTGTCTTTTATGCATCACGGAAAGCATAATATTTCTCTCTCTGATTCTCAGAGGTCTTTGACATTTTGATTATAACTGATTAGATTATATCAAAATGACACCATTGAAAATACAATCCACTAACTGATTTAATGTTTTGCATTATCTTTGTGAATTTTGGTGGTCATATTAACATCTTCATACATTCAATCAGTTACATGTCCTCAATCTCATCCTTTGGTATTGATGACAACATACTACATTATCGTGCACTATATTATTACTAATATAATATGAAATATAATAGTTTCATTAATATCTTCTTTTGTAACCATTACAAATGTTTGGTTCTCGATAAGCTGATAAAGCTTAGATTTGTTTCTTGTAGACTAGGTTCTTCAATCTTCAATCCCTTTACTGGATAGATGTAACAGCTTCTATCTTTGTTTCTGATATGTTCTCTACCTTGGTTTTTCCTCTTCTTGATAATCTCTTTTTCCTTTGACAACAATCTCTCCCTTAGATGGATATTTCATATGTAATCAATCTCACCCTTTGTATATTGACTAACTCTTCCTTTTGATTATGAGGAACTTCTCTTCATGGATAATAATATAATCTCTTCCTGATAATGAGATCATCTCTTCCTTATAATAATGATAATATATCTCCCTTATGATTTAATGAGAATCTCTCTCCCCTTGAAAACAATGCCAAACAATTCTTCTATATCATCTTCCATCCCTTTATATGGGTATGTGCAGGATCATGGTGTGCCAAAAAGTGGCGATGTGAAAAGAAGTCCTGATTGGTAGACTGATTGAAAAACAACTATAACTTTTAAATGGTATAAAAAAATTTAAATATCAAAGATATTTCAAATTCTATGCTTCACCTACCACAAGGAAAAAAGAAAAAAAATTCAATTTGATGAAGTTTAGACTAAGTTAAGGTGGTCACACACAAGAGCTTTTATATTTTGGAGAATTTTTAGAAGAAAAATCATAATTAATTATTTACATGGAAAAAAATTACAAACGATTATTCATCACATCTGAACATGATTCTACTACTTATATCTAGAATCCTGTAAAAAAATATTATCATTTGATTATGTTTAAGGTGGTCAGACATACACATACTTCTTACCGTTTTAGTCCTGGTTGATAGACTGATTGAAAAATAACTATAACTTTCAAATGGTATAACATTTCTGAAATCAAAAACTTGAGTCACATTCTATGATTTACCTATTACTATAAAAAAAAATTAAAAAATTTCAATTTGTTGAAGTTTAGACTAAGTAAAGGTGGTCAGACATGAGATTTTGTATATTCTGAAAAAGTTGTAGTAGACAAATCATAATTAATTATTTACTAGGAAAAAAATTAGAAAAAAATATGTGTCACATCTAGACATGAGTCTACTACTTATACATAGAATCTTGTAAAAAAGTATTATCATTTGATTGTCTTTAAGGTGGTCAGACATACACCTACTTCTTATCTTTTTCCTAAAATTTTAATACTACCCCATTGAAATTTGAAAAGTTTACCATATAGAATAATTTTTTTTTGAAAAGCGCTAGTATCTTAGAAACTAAATTCAATTTTATATAGATTCTCTTCTTACATATTTTTGATATAAGATTGATAACTTGTTCAAATTTTTATGTGAACTTGCCTAACCCTGATTTTCTAAATTTTCATTGCCACTTAAGGACCTGTTCGGCATACCATGATCCTGCACATACCCATATAATATTCCTTGAATTTACCTATCTATGAGCAATACATTGTCTCTGGTGTTCGGTGTAAAATTGTACCTTGTTGTGTACATATGTATATGTTGTTCATTTTGGTTCTTGCATCAACATGAATGATCTTCTGATTGTGTGTAGGCTGATGCAGCCTCCTAGTCAGCTTTATTGACTAATAGACAAGGGTTGTACCCCTAGTTTTTGTCTCAAGTACTCAAATGTATCTTTCAGTAATGGTTTGGTGAATATATTAGCTAATTGTTCCTTTGATTGAACGTATTCCAGTATCACCTCTTTTTCTTGCACTTGTTCTCTTTAATAGTGATACTTGATAGCAATATGCTTAGTCTTAGCATGCATGACTGGATTCTTAGAAATGTTAATTGCACTGGTATTATTACAATAGATAATTAATGATTCAAGGATCTTCATATTCATACTTTCTAGCAACTTTTTGATCCATGCAATATTGGAGCAATTTACAACAGAAGCCACATATTCTTCTTCTATAGTAGACTGAGAGATGCATCCTTGCTTTTTGTTGATCCATGTGACAAGTCTGTCACCCATTAAGAATGCTCCTCTAGTTGTTCTCTTTCGGTCATCAATGTTTCTAGCCCAATCAACATCTGTATAGACTTGTAGCTCAAATTTTCCTTCTCTTTTATACCATAAGCCATATTCCTTGGTGTTCTTCAGATATCTCATAATTCTCTTGACAAAATTCATATGTGATTCTTTGGGATTAGCAGAGAATCTTGCAACTATACCAACTACATGTGCTATATCTGGTTTGGTATGAACAACATAAATTAGTTTTCCAATCATTGATCTATACAAGGTCTAATTTACCTCATTTGATTTTTCTTCTTTTGTCATCTTACATCTTGTAGCCATAGGTGTTCCAACTGGCTTGGAATCCTCCATCTTGAATATCTCAAGTACTTCCTTGATATATATATATATATATATATATATGTTCTTCAGATATGTCATAATTCTCTTGACAAAATTCATATGTGATTCTTTGGGATTAGCAGAGAATCTTGCAACTATACCAACTACATGTGCTATATCTGGTTTGGTATGAATAACATAAATTAGTTTTCCAATCATTGATCTATACAAGGTCTAATTTACCTCATTTGATTTTTCTTCTTTTGTCATCTTACATCTTGTAGCCATAGGTGTTCCAACTGGCTTGGAACCCTCCATCTTGAATATCTCAAGTACTTCCTTGATATATATATATATATATATATATATATATATATATGCTTGTATCTTGATGAAGAAACTGTAGACCAAGAAAGAAATTGATCTCCCCAAACATTGAAATTTTAAATTCTTTACTCATTTCATTAGAAAAGGATTTGCATAACATTTCATTTCCTCCAAAGATGATATCATCAACAAATATTTTAGCTATCAGAATATACCATCGGTATCTTCTTTTTAACTACAGATTGTTATTTTCACTTATTCTTACAAATTCAATGCTAGTGAGATAGGAGTGAAGTCTTCCAGATCAGGCTCTAGGTGCTTGTTTCAATCCATACAAGGATTTATGTAGTTTACGTACCATGTTCCTCTTATCTGGATCAACAAACCCTTCTGGTTGTTCAATGTATACCTCTTCTTCTAGTATTCCATTTAGGAATGTAGATTTGACATCCATTTGGTATACCTTGAATCCTTTGAACGAAACATAATAAAGTATAATTCTAACTCCTTATAGTCTAGAAAATGGTGCAAAGGTTTTACCATATTCAATACCTTCTTCTTGTGCATACCCTTTGCATACTAATCTTGCATTATTTCTTAGGACTTCTCCCTTCTCATTCAACTTGTTTCTTGATACGTATTTGGTATCGATGTCATTCTTGTCATTAGGTCTTAGTAATAGTGTTGATGTATTATTTTTCTCAATCTGTTCTATTTCTTTGTTCATAGTACTGACCCATTCATCATTTTCAAGTGCAATATTAACATATTTAGGCTCAAAATCACAAAGGAAACATCTAGTGTTTAGTGACTTACTTCTTATTCTCATTCCATCCTTCTTGTCTCCTATGATTTTATTATGTGGATGATGTCTTCTAAAATACTTGGAAAGTTTTGGTTCAAGTCTTTGTCCATCATTCTGATCATCTTCTTGACCTTCGTTTGGATCTTCATTGCTTGGTACATCATCATGAGTTTTATCATGATTTTTAGTAATTACAACCTGATGCTCGGGTGCAATGTTCTATTGCTCAGGAGTGATACACTATTTATCAAGCAGAGTGTCAGGTTCTTCAGTACAAACAAACCTGTTGTAGTCCTCTCATTCTCTTCTACTTTCCTTGTCATTCTTTTCTGCAAATTCATTTATTTTTTACATTTTCATTTTCAATAATATTGTTTGATGACTTGTTAAGATACTTATAAGCCTTGCTTTTGGTGGAATGCCCTAGAAAGATACCTTCATTAATTTTGGAGTCAATCTTTCCATTTCTATCATCCTTCAAAATATAACATTGACTACCAAATATTTTGAAGTAACTTACATTGGGTGTGTAACCATACCAAATCTCATAGGGTGTATTCTTTATGTCCTTTTTAAATTTTACTATGTTTAATGTCTAGACAATAGTAATGGCATCTTCCCTCCAAAAATTTTGAGTGATGCTTTTCTCAATCATCAATGCTCTTTCACAGTCAGCAATTGATCTGTTTCTCCTCTCAGCAATTCTATTTTCCTATGGTGTTCTTGTTGTTGAAACTTTTAATTCCATGATCATTACAGAAATCAGTGAATTCATCTGAAATAAATTTCCCTCCTCTATCTAACCTTAAGAATTTCAATTTATTATCACTTTGTTTTTCTACCATAGCCTTATACCATTTAAACATCTTGAATATTTTGATTTATCTTTTAAGAACATAACTATCATCATTCAAGAATAATCATCAACACAGAGAATGAAATACCTATCTCCATAGTAACTCTTTGTCCTCGTGGGTCCACATAGATCATTATGGTCTAATTTAAGAATTGTATTAGATGTATGGGCTTTACTCTTGAAACTAGACTTTGTCATCTTATCTTTTTTATAGTTCTTGCACATGATATGCTTGGGCTTTGACATTCTTGGTAAGTCTCTGACTTTTATTTTATTGCTTATCTTTATCATGTTTTGAAAATTCACATGACATAATATTTTGTGCCACAACCATATGTTTTCATTTCTAGCCATTGAAAAAATGGTGTTAATGTCATCAAGATAGAAAAGGTTACCTTTTGTCTGCTCACCAGTTCTGATCTACCTTCCTGATTCATTGAAGATCTTTTCCTTCTTATTCTCAAATGCTACTTGTTGACCTGTATTGTTTACCTGTGAAACAATTAATAGATTAAAAGTCAGTCATTTTACCCAGTAAGAAATTTCACATTTGATCAAGTTATTTAACATTATGGTTCCCTTATCTTCAATTGGACAAGGCGTGTCATTACCCATTCTTACTAAACCACAATTATAGTATTCAAAAGTTTCAAATTTTTTCTTATCATCGGTCATGTGTTGAGTGTAGCCACTATCTATGATCTAGACATCATTCTTACTAACCTTAGATATGAGTACAGTTTCTACATACCTTTCTTCTTCTTCATCTGAATCATCCTTCATGGCTACAAATACCATCTCAATGTCTTCTTCAGATTCGGTGTCAATATCATCAGCTCTATTCTTGACTAGGTAACGAGCTTTCTTTCCTTTGTCCTTCTAGTATCGGGTGTCTCTTCTATCAATTTGTTAGTTTCTTCAGTAATCTCTATTATCACCTCAGTCAAACTTATTTTCATAAGTTTTTTCATTACTTTTGTCATCTTTTCTTCTATTAGGACTGATGACATGTAACTGATTGAATGTTTGATATTGTTAAGTTTAATATAATGCAAGGAATTAAATAAGTTAATGTATTATATTGTCATTGATGTCAACTTGATATCATCTATACAATCATGTACATAATGCCAAATACTTTAGAGAACCAAGGTTATGCTTTAAGCAATACATAAAAGTCATGTATTCACTAAGTGACAAACAACACTGACAGAGTGCACATTGACGGATAGAGCAAAGAAGAATAGTCATAGTGATACCCGACAAATAGAAGTATGGTGTTGCTCAACAAAGAAAAACTGCAGAGTGCCCAACAAGCAAAGTGAGAAGGTTGCCCAATGAGAAATAACACAAGGTTTCCCAAAAAGTAAAATTCCAATGATGCCCAATAGATGGACATCACGAAGCTAACTAGATTCTAACTGATGGAACTATCAGTTGTCACTGACAACTAAGTGCAGTTGTCACCAATAGAACTAAGAGTTTAGAAAATGACAAAATATCTAGCTGGCATAGCTAAATATAGACTTAACTGGTTGTCTACTTTGCTTTATTCAACCAGAGATAAGTGATTGATTTAAAGCTGATTTGTATAGTTGTCAAGAAGATATCTATGAGACAAATCAGGAGTTATACTTTAAATCTAATAGGTTGGATTATTTTTCATGCCAAGAATCAAGAAATAATGAATATTATGTCTATATAAGAGACAAACTTAATTCATTTACAAATAGGATTAAGGGGAGTGAATAGAAAGAGGATGCTAAAGAGAAACTGACGAAGGAATACTTTATGCAGTTCTGATCAAATAAGCTAAGGAAGAGCTAAGAAATTCTGTAGACATCGGCAAACAGTGAGCACAACATCACAGAGTAGAAAGTGTGGAGCACAAGGATTGAATTGATACATTGGTCAAAGAGGTAATGTACTTAAATAGATCTGAAAATCTGCAATTTAAGTTGCAATATGAACAAGTCATAATGTTTCAGTTTAGCCATTGAAGCATCAAATCTCTTAACCGAGTAGGACTTAACAATCTTCTATATATTGAGGTACATCCCAAGGAGTGCCAAAAAGGTTGATTCATGAAAGTAGCATTGGATATGCCTGATGCCTATTAACAGTCTAAGAGAGAGGTTGATTCAAGGATGGTAGCATTAGATGCCCGATACTAAGTGACAACCTCTATGTATAAAATCCTCTAACAGGGTCACACTTAACAGTGTGTTTGTAACCTTTAACAAGGTTGGCTCCTAATAGGGCTCACTTTAGAAGAGTGAAAATTTGGGGTACCGGTCCCAACGGTTTTTCCCTTAACAGGGTTTCCACATTAAAAATTCATGTCTTATGTGTGTATGATTCATTTCATTACTATCTTGCATCTTACATAGCTAACTCTAGATTGATCGATATACTCTTCTTATTTACTGAGTTTCGATAAATAGTTATATTGCTTATTAGTAATCAAGAAAGAATAAGGATTGACAGTGAAAACTGATAGATAATTAATCATTAGTAGTATTTATTGGCATGCATATTGTAGGGACATAATAATCTGAGGTTTACTGATTGGTGGTTAAGTTTTAAGGATAAATTTTTGAGGCCATTGATTCACCCCCTCCCCGCCTCTCAGTTATTACTAACAATCGGTATCAGAGCTTCTGTGCTTAGAAGGAAGGTTTCAAGATGTAAGCCAAAGATCACAAGATGAACAGACGAGATGTGCCCATGTTGAACAAAGATAATTTTGCTTCATGGCAGTGTAGGATAAGACTCCACTTATCAGGTATTGGTAATGATGTTACTCAATTCCTAGAAAATGAATATGTGTTTCCCATAGGAGCACCAAAAGTTGAACAAATGAGAGATAAGAATGAACACAATGGCATGATGATAGATCTTTCTTCCCCACTCTTCGATGCTGAATTTGAAGATGTCAAAGAATGCAAAACTGAAAAGTAAATGAGGGACAAATTGAAGCTTGTACATGGTGGTGACAAAAATGTTTTGAGAGCCAAGGAAGAAAGCCTTAGAGGAAATTTTGATGATCTCAAAATGAAAGAAGGAGAAAACATCACTCAGTATAGCACAAGAATCAAAGAGGTAGTCAATGCTATCAGAGGAGTTGGAGGTGTACTAGAAGAAGATACAGTGGTAAGTAAAATTCTACGAACCTTACTACCTACTTATGCTATTAGAGTATCTTCCATTCAAGAAATGAGAGCAGTAGAAAATAGCAATGTTACTCTAGAGAGTCTAATTGGAATATTTATTTCATTTGAGATGAATAACTTTGATAATAGTATCTTACGAAACATACAATCTGCATTCAAAACTTCTACAAGAATAAGTAAATCAATTCACAAAAACACTATGAGAAAATATAGTGATAGTGAAAGTGAAGAAGATGATCTTGATGAAATTGAAGCACTTATGGCCAGAAGAATGCAGAGAGGCAAAGGTAAATACAAAGGTAAATTACCACTTGTTTGTTTTAATTGAAAAGAGATTAGACACTTTGCTGCAAGATGTACTAACAGAAGAAAAGATGACAGAAGAAATGGCAGATCATTTGAAAAGAAGTCTGATAGAGGTGATTATATAAGCTATCAAAAATCAGAAAGAAGATATATCTGAGACTATAAAGACAAAGGAAAGAAGGCCAGTTACCTAGCAAAATGCAAGGATGATGATACTGACACAAAATCTAATGAAGACATCGAGATGGTGTTTGTGGTTGTAAAGGATGATTCAGATGATGATGAAGAAAGGTATGTAGAAACAACTTTCATATCTAAAATTAGAAAAAATGATGTTTGGATCATAGATAGGGGCTGCACTCACCATATGACCGGTGATAAGCAAAAGTTTGAGTTTTTTGAATAATATAAAAGTGGTTTAGTAAGAATGGGTAATGACACACCTTGTCCAGTTGAAGGTAGAGGAACTATAATGTTGAATAATCAGATAAAGTGTGAGAATGATTATTGGGTAAATGGATTGAATTATAATCTATTGAGTGTTTCTCAATTGAATAATTTAGGTCACAAAGTAGCATTTGAAAATAAGAAGGAAAAGATCTTCAATAAATCTAGAAATCTGATTGGTACCAGTGAGTAGACAAAAGGTAACTTATTCTATTTGAGTGATACTGACTCCAGTTGTTTGATTGTTACAAATGAAGACATGTGGTTATGGCACAAAATATTGTTTCATGTGAACTTTGACAACATGATAAAGATTAGCAAAAAGAGAAATGTCAGAGGCCTACCAACGATGACCAAGACAATATCATGTGTAAGAATTGTCAAAAAGGTAAAATGACAAAGTCTAGTTTTAAAAGCAAAAACCCATACATCTGATGCAATTCTAGAATTAGTCCATACTGATTTATGTGGACCTATGAGGACAAAGTTATTATGGAGATAGATATTTTATTCTCTTTATTGATGATTACTCTAGAATGATGGCAGTTATGTTTCTAAAAGATAAATCAGAAGAATTTAAGATGTTTAAATGATACAAAGCAATGGTTGAGAAGCAAAGTCGTAAAGAGATAAAATGCTTAAGGTTAGATAGAGGAGGAGAATTTATTTAAGATGAATTCACTAACTTTTGTAATGAGCATAGAATTGAAAGACAGGTCTCTGAACCAAGGACACCATAGCATAATGGAATTGCTGAAAGAAGGAACAGATCCATAGTTGATTGTGCAAGGACACTGATGATAAAGAAAGGAATAACCAAAATCTTCTGGAGGGAAGCTAGCAGTACTGTTGTTTACACATTAAACATAGTACAATTGAAGAAAGACACCAAAAAGACACCTTATGAGCTATGGTATGGATACACATCCAATGTAAGTTATTTCAAAATTTTTGGCAGTGAATGTTGGGTAAAAGTACAGAGCTGTGTCACACTTGGGGACCATTTGGCACATTTTGGCCAGACTAGTTTCGGCTAGATCCCTTTTGGTCAAAACATGTCTGACTATACTATGTGGTGCACATGTGGTGCCATGTGGTGTTGATGTGGCAGAGGGGTCTGGCCAAAATAGGTCCGGCCTGACCTATTTCAGCCGGAACCCATAAAAACTAAATATACGCAAAAATTTGGTTAGAGAGGCTCATTTGCACTAAGAACCTTCCAAGATTTGAGGAGAGGAATAGGGGTACTTCATCCGAAAATGGGTAGGAATTTTTTTTATTTTTTTTAAAATGTTTTTCAATTTTGTTATGTTAAATTAATGTAGTTGTACTATTATTTGATATTTTTTTATTTTAAATTTGTTCTTTTTAATTTTAGAAAATACAAAATATAATTTAATGTAGATTTAAATTTATTTTTAATTTAGAATCATATGTTAGTTAGTTAGTTAATTAATTTAGTTTTATTACATGTTTCAAAACATTAGAAAAATGTTACAAAACATTAGAAAACTATTACAAAACATTAGTAAAATGTTACAAAACATTAGGAAACTATTACAAAACATTAAGAAAATGTTACATTAGGAAAATGTTACTTAAGAAAATTTTATTTAGTTTTATTACATATGTTTCAAAACATTAAGAAAATGTAACAAAATAGTACAGGAAAATGTTACTTACGAAAACATAAACTCTAACAAATGAACCCTAACATGAAACTGAAACATAAATCAACATGAACTCTAACATTAACCCTAACATGAAACCTTAACCATATTGGACCCTAACATGAAACCGTAACTAACATGAACCCTAACATGAACCCTAACAAAATCTTTAAAAAATGTTACAAAACATTAGGAAAATATTACAAGACATTAGAAAACATTCTAGTATTAAAAATTTCATATTAAACATAACATTTTCACGTACCAGGTAACATGTGAAACCCTAATATGAAACCAACATCAAACCCTAACATGAAATTGAAATATAAATTTTAACATAAACATTAACATGAACCGTAACATGAAACTGTGACCATATTGATCCCTAACATGAAACCTTGACCATATTGATCTCTAACATGAAACCAAAAAATGAAACTGAAACATATAAATCAACATAAACCTTAACATGCTAAATTGAATTTTTCTTTTGAACTAAAATGAAATTGGAACATTAACCAACATAAACCCTAACGTGCTAAACAAACATATATATGAACCCTAACCATGTAAACCTAAATTAAAAAAGTAGATCCTTAAACCCAATTGAGAAATAAACCATAACATGTTCAACCAGCATGAATCGTAACCTTCAACTAGAACACGTACTAGAAACCAACATAAACCCTAACATGTTAAACCAACAGATGAACCCTAACATGAAAACAACATGTGAAACTGGAACATGTATGAACCAACATAAATCTTAGAACACTAGAAACCAGCATGAATGGGCTAACCATGAACAAATTAACCCTAACCATAATTGAGAAATAAATCAATTTGATCCCTTTAAACCTTTAAACATTAATCTACATTCAAATAGACTAATAAACCAAGTTTTGCAGAAATATACATGTACATGTACACATGATTTTAAATCATTTTTTTCAAATGTATATGCATTCAAGTGTTTTCACTTGTTTATTTATTTGTAATGTACGTGTTTAAAAATATAAATTTATTTAAATTAGAATTGGACCATGTATCTATGTGCAGAGATATAGACATATATTATTCTTTATACTTTTGAGCATCTATATATCTATTTTTTCTACCACACATGGCATCAGGTAGATGGGCATCACTTGTAGATTCAGGAGATGCTAGTGTATAGGGGGTGGTAGCACCCGCTCTTCTCATAGATCTGCTGACTCTAGAGAGGACAAAGAGGAGTTATTCACGAGTACTAAAGCTTGTTTGAGATGAGCTATTGAGGTTATTGATGAGAGGATACAGTCATCCACCCTCCCTAGTAGGGATAGGGTGAAGATTATTAGAGAGGACCTCATTTGTATGATTGACACAATTCAATCATCCATCCTATATGATAGTTTATCTATTGATACATTCTATACTTCTCTCTCAAATCATTAGTGGCACTCTGAAGTATAGACAGGTTGACTCGGAGGTCTCCACCACTCAAGTGAAGACTATGTTTCCTTTTTATTGAGACAGAGCCTAGGTATGAGCTTATATGACCATTTGATGTATGGATAACCTTGTTGTACCATTTATTGATCCTTGATGGTTGGTTGCTCATCATAGGTGTCCCTAGAAGGATGAGCTTCCATTATATTTCTGTAAACAATTATTTCCAAATTTTCATTTGCATCATGAGGTTGATTACACAGATTTTCCCAGTCATGCTGGATAGGGGAAGATGAGATTATCAGATAGATTCAGGGGGCCTAAAGCCCCAGTGCCTGCTAATAAGTAGGAAAAGGTGGGTCCAAACCTTTTGGTCATACCAAAATTTTTGGAAGGGACAGGTGCAGGACAGAGGGTACCTAATGACCGGATTAGGTTAGATGTATATTCTAGTATTGCAAGTATCATGAGACAAGTACATGAGATGTCATCTGATCATGTAGACAGATACATGTTGCACTCATGTTTTGGCATTCCTCTACCTACACAGGATGCATCTTCTACTGTTGATCCATACCAGACAATAGATATACCATCTCCCTTAGAGGTTGTAGCTATATTAGAGATAGACCAGTTGCATACTATTTCTGCATATTTATCCAGTGATTTACTTTTCTCATATCATGCATTACAGATTATCAGTGGGGTTCCTCTCAGGGATGTCCCATCATTTGTCCCCACCATTTTTAGTAGATCTACTAGTGCACAGAGACATGATGATATTTCTATACCACCTACAGCTCCTTAGCAGAGTGTATTTGATGAGTCTACACATGCCACTTCATCACGTCTAGTTTGTCAACTTTTTACCAGCTTGCTTACAGATGAGCAGATTGATCCCTCAGAGGTGTCCTTACATGAGCAGGTGGATCTCAGTGATGTGACCTGAAATGATTCAGAGTTGAGCGATATTGGGAGAGAATTACACGCTGCTAAGGTATATATTTATTTAAATTATGATGTATTTAAAAAACTTACACATGTACATGTATAAATAACTTGAATTAAAGTTTTGATTTTAAAATATATGTATATACATATTCTCTAGAGTATTTTGGATAGTGTGGACCGTGGATATGGAGATTTACAGACTCTTGACCATCCTGTGCATCATGATAGATAGGTAAATTTATAAATGTTTCCAAACTTAATTTTTCTATGATCATAAGTATTTAGTTTATTATACATGTGTGTATGCATGACATGCACATATATTTATTTTATTGCACACAAAGATCAGGAAGAGGTGGACCCAGATTGGGTTACGGATCAGGATATGGTCCTAGTATACATGAGCACATATATATGATATTTTACATATTTCATGTTTCATAGATATATTATAGACATTTCATATGTACATGTTATTGCCGACATATACATTTACATGTTATTTCATATTTTAGGCATTTCATGGATACATGTTATTCCAGACATATATATTTACATGTTATATCTTGGTATGCTATTTCATATATACATGTTCATTTTAGTCATTGCAAATTATATATATGTGAATGAGTTATTTCATATTTTAGACAAATTACATATATACCTATTCATTTTAGTCATTGCATATTATATGTATGTGAATGAGTTATTTCATATTTTAGACAAATTACATATATATTTGTTCATTTTATTCATTGCATATTATATGTATGTGAATGAGTTAAGGGGATGTCATTTAAAAGGGGAAGTCTTAAGGGGATGTCTTAAGGGGAGGTATAGAAGCATACAAATCAAAACATAAATCTATAACAACATACATTATTTAGCTATATAATAAATTCATTGAACAATTAAAATACACCTAACTAATCTATTCAATTTGTCATGTAAGTAATTAAAAGTCATT
>MU223345.1:239457-260412 GCA_018584345.1 Thuja plicata | reverse complement strand
CTATAACAACATACATTATTTAAAGCTATATAATAAATTCATTGAACAATTAAAATACACCTAACTAATCTATTCAAGGTATATATTAAAACCATATATCCAATATCCAATACATTAAGAGTTCAAACTGTAGAGTTCAAATATGAAAGTATGAGAGCTACAAAAAGAATTTTATCCTAAATCTCGTGATGCATATAGTCTAGTTCCTCTCTATCTTTTATTATCTCCAAAAAAATTTCATGTTCTTCAATAGGCAACCTCCTTTTTTGATTTCCACGTCCTCTTTTTTACAATGTCTCAAATTGCAACTTTGTTTCTATAACCAAGCTACTGTAATGTAGAACTTTTTTGCTAGACATATATTCAATAAATTGAACACCATTTTTGTCTATCTTTATTTTCTGATAATATGTTCCTTCAATAACAACTGAACCAGTCAGATATGACTGCCCATCAGCATCTACAATTTCTTCTGGCAACTTGTATTTAGCTTTCGTGCATCTTAGTAGATAATAATCTACACTTTATGCATTGTCAGGGTCCGCAACCACATCAAAATTATCACCTATACAAATCTAGATTGGATATTAAATTCAAATCAAAAGTACAATAAATTGAATTTAAATCAAAGAAAATGTACATGTGCACGAACCTGTAACAACTACATCAGAAACATGCTCGTAATCAGCTGAATATATAGGATCATGAATGTTTATTTCAATGTCATCATCTTCATAAGGAGGCATTCTGATTAAATCCTTCATATCCCATCGTGAAACATATCCATTTGCAATATTCTGACCTTGACTCATTGGATTGTCCTCAACACAGTCAACACAAAAAAATGATTTTTCTCTTACTTGAATCAGTAGAGGCTTATGTTGTCTAGTACTCATTAGTTGATGTAAACTTCTAATACCAACAATCCTTTGAAAATTGTAAGGATTAGATCGGTCTATATTTGTTACAAATATGAAATGAAAGTTGTAAATTTTTAGATCAGCTATTATGATAACATAGATGAACACAAAATTAAATTTAAATTTAAATTTTTCCTACAAAATATAAATTACCTTTCACTTCCCAAAAATAACATTTGTTGTATTTAGTGTCCCAACTAGCAAAATGATTTTCACACCATTCAACAATTTTCTTTGAATTCTCTATCATGTTACCTGTAAATTTTGAACTATCAGTTTAAAGCAAATGGATAGATAAGTTTAAATTATATACTATTTGATTTATATCTAGATATATATTTATCTGTACTGTTCACACAATTTGTACCTACAAGTTCATGTTGGCGAAGTGCACACTTCACACATGCTCTTGCTCCATCGTGCTCTCCTTTTCCATGTCCACTTTCAAAGAAGTTCCATAGAAAATTAACATTGCATCTAGCATGTTGCATAGCTAGCCAATTAAAGGCTTTTGCAGATTTAAATTGTCCTACAAGAATAAGTTGTATGGAAAATAGTTCAATCACATAAAAATTTAATGTAAGTAATCAATGAGAATTAAAATGAATTGAAGTGCATAAACTTACCTGCACAACCATCAGACCAAATCCAGTATTGTGAAGCTTTTATCCCATGATTCACAATATCTTCAAAATACATTGTAAAACAGTGAGCCACAGAGCTCCTATCATGAACTTTATCATTGCTGATATAGAAATGAACCTCCTTGATGATAATGCGTTCATTTGGATTGGTACTTTCTACCTTATCCAGATAAAATTGTGCGTGTATATAGGTCACATGGAAAAATATTGCAACTTGACCAGAATGATAATATTGACTTTGGAGCTCTTTTTGAGGAGAGAATGTATAGTTCTCCACAAAATCTACAACTGAAAGAATACAACCATGTGGAAAACAATTTTTGGAATCACGAAACTATTTAGCTTTCCATCATGCACCATGACAATGCTATATATGTGGATAAATTATAGTACAAATCTGGTCATAAACTTAAGGTAGGGCAATTCACTCTCCTTCAATACAATTTTTTTGGATTCATCTCCTGTCTTAGTTCGATATGTCTCATATTCAAATCTCTTCCACAAAATTGGCATTGCATGATTAATATTCTAAATTTGCAATGGAAATTTAAGTAAATCTCCACAATCACTGCATGCACTCTTTATACATTGTACTTTGAACTCATCTAAATCTTCTAATTTCTCACATAAAATAGACTTCACAAATTGTGTCATACTTCCAGGGATGACCATATCTAAATTAAGTACTACCATAACCTTTTTATAGGATTGCAAATATAGATGAAACTCAACATTATTTCAGCAACAACAAGTTTCACATACCTTATTTATGTATACAAAGCAAGGGCACAATCTCTCAAACATTCTTTGACATATTTTCACATCTAAAAATTCTTGCTTGAATGATTCAAACAATTCACTTTGTGTTGTATCTATAAATGTTTTGGGTGTGCAGTTTTCATACCGGTCTCTTCATCTTTCATTTGTATAGTATCCCTTCTATTAGAATAAAAATGAGAGTGAGTAGTCCAATACTTAATTACCTATCTTTTTACATCTTCAAAAATCTTGTCTTTTCGAGGAAGTCTACAAATATTAACCCAATTATTTTGAATATTTTTATCTAACATATTTCTCTTCCTGATATATCTTTGAACAGTTCTTCTAGATACATTCAATAAATTATAAATTGCATGTACTTGTTTTCTCTATGTCAACCTCCTACTAGATAAAGTAGTCATCAATGCTCTATGTGCAACACTTAAATCAGCTCGTCGACTTAAGTTGTTAATGTCGTTCAATGTATCCTGCAAATTTTCAACTATTGTTTGATTTACATTATCTCCTGAGTTTTTCTTGTTATCAACACCTAACAACTCCAAAACATGAGTCATTTCTTTTTTCCTGAATAACCTGACAAATAATTGTGTTTTTCCAATCAGACTTTTATTTTGAAAATATTCATCCCAAATCTTTTTGCATTGTTTTTTTATTGTGCTTTGAGGTACTAGTTTGTCACATGAAAATTGACTAAAAAATGATTCCTCTTTCATATCCATCAAATTTCCCATATCAAAAGGTATATTTCCACCAATTTGTTCCTCTACTTGAATTGCATCTTTTTGAATTGCATCTTCTTGAACTTCAACAGGTTCATTTTGATTACGTTTTGTACAACCTTTCATTTTGTCATCCCTTTTTTGAACAATTTTTTTAAATCTGTTTCTTTTATTCCCCTTTGCACAAATTGTTCAAATTGAGAGCTTCGATTCACCTGCATACACAAAACCATATACTCTTGATAAAAAATAAAAAATGATATTGATACTTGTTCATAAATTAATATTGAACAATGCTTTAATTAAAAACAAAAAAAAAAATTAAAATTGTAAAAAATACAAACCTCCTTGATAATATTAATTCATAGTTGTCCTTTAATGCCAAAAGATACGCCCTTAAAACTATTAAAAAATTTATTTTCTTGAAAAATTTGCTTATTTTAATTCACAGTTTACAAAATTATCTATTTTTTATTTTAAAAAAAAAAATGCTTTTAAATATGAGATTGAAGGGTCATGGTCATCCATGCGATCATGTTTGGTTGGCCTTAGTTTCAGCCGAACTAGGTCCGGCCGAACTAGATCTAGCTGAAACTAGTTCGGCCGAAAGTGTCTATGTGGCATCCCATGTGGCAGCAACACAAGCAAAAAATGATATTTAAAAAAAAATGTCTATTTGGAGGCTAATAGCCCCATTACAATTCAACTTGTTTTAAAATCTAAAAATAGCCTTTTGTAGAGCTCGGAGTCTAGATTATGGTCATATAATTTTTATGGCGTTTTAATTACATATACTATGTTGTAAGTTGAAAAAACTCCAAGTAAGGTATTTTAATATTGAAGAACACGCTAGTTGAATTTTTTTTTAAAAAATAGCGAATCACATCAGAAAAATTTACAACTTATATTTAACACTAGAGGAGAGAGTCCTCTTCAAGAATATGTAATTTGTTTTGTATTTGGTTTAGATTTACTAGGTCAAATGTGGAGGGAGAAAATAACTATTAATTTTGGGTAACTCTGACTTTGAATAGTTATAATAGACAAAATATATACCATAAACCAATATTTATTTTTTTATGCACTAGCTGTACATGTCATCTAAAACATATTCTGAAATCAGAGAAAAAAAAAGATTATTTGCATATATTTAGTTGGAGGGAACTAGACCCTACATTTTCAGTATTTTTTAAGCAATTAAAAAATGGACTTCAAAAACTAAAAAACTAGGTCAATGCCTATTCAAAAAAAATTATAGGCATAAACTACATCCAATTTTACACATTTCATGAGTTCACATCATTTTCAAATTCTAAACACAAATGCCACTTTTATGTCATTAAAGTTTAACAGTTTTGCATGTCGTGGTCCTCTTCCTTTGTAAAAGTTTGACACAGGTTTGTACTTTTACCCTGTTATATCTTAAAGGATGATAGAAATGGAAAAATTGACTCCAAGAGTGATGAAGTAATTTTTCTAGGGTATTCTACAAAGAGAAAGGCTTATAAATGTCTAAACAAAGCCTCTAAAAAAATTATTGAAAGTGCAAATGTAAAGATAGATGAATTTGCAGAGAAGAATCAATAGCAAAGCACTAAAGAACTAGAGGACTACAATAAGATCACTTACAATGAGGAACCCAACACTCTACCCTACCAACAATGTAGAGCTCCTGAGCAATAGATCATTGCACCCAAGCATCAGGCTACAAATACTGATGGTTAGGACAATGATCAAGGTAATGTGCAAGGTGATGAAGAACAGAATGAAGAACAAAACATTGATCAAACTGATAGACAAAAATTTGTACTTGTACTTACAAGATATGTAAGAAAAAACCATCCAATGATCCAGATCATATGAGATAAGAAAGTTGGTATAAGGACAAGAAGTAAGTCTCTAAATTCAAGCTGTCTAATTTGTGAGTTTGAGCCAAAATCTGAAAAATGTTGCACTTGATAATGAAGAATGGATAAGTGCTATGAATGATGTGATTATGCAGATTGAGAAAAATAAAATATGGTCACTTGTTCCAAGGCCAGATGACAAGAATGTCATCGGTACAAAATAGATATTTAGGAATAAGCTGAATGAGAATGGAGTAGTCACAAGGAATAAAGCAAGACTAGTATGCTAAGGGTATGCACAAAAAGAAGGAATTGACTATGGAGAGACCTTTGCACTAGTTGCTAGGCTAGAAGGAGTAAGAATATTACTTGCTTATGATGCATATAAAGGATTCAAAGTATATCAAATGGATGTCAAGTCTGCATTCCTAAATGGAATACTTGAAGAAGAGGTATACATTGAACAGCCAGAAGGGTTTGTTGATCCAAACAAGAGGGACATGGTATGTAGACTTCATAAAGCCCTGTATGGATTGAAACAAGCTCCTAGAACCTGGTATGAATGAATTAATTCCTATCTTACAAGTATTGGATTTGTAAGAACTAGTGAAAACGGTAATCTTTACTTGAAGGAAGATACTAATGCTAACACCTTGATTGCTGAGATATTTGTTGATGACATAATATTTGGAGGCAATGACATGTTATGCAAATCATTTGCAAATGAGATGAGCAAAGAATTTGAGATGTCTATGTTTGGAGAGATCAAGTTCTTTCTTGGTCTACAGATCATGCAACAAGGAGAAGGTATTTTCATTATACAATCCAAGTACATCAAAGAAGTACTAAAAATATTCAAGATGGAACTATCTAAACCAGTTGGAACACTGATGGCAACTGGATGCAAACTGACAAAAGAAGACAAGTCGTCAAAGGTAAATCAAACTTTGTATAGATCAATGATTGGAAAACTCATGTATGTTTTAAATACTAGACCAGATATTGTACATGCAGTAGGAATAGTTGCTATAGTTTTTGCTAATCCTAGGGAATCACATATGACTACTATAAAAAGAATCCTAAGATATCTGAAGAATACCAAGGAATATGGCTTATGGTATAGAAGAGAAGGAAAATTTGAACTTTAGGTCTTTACCGACATTGATTGGGCTGGAAATATTGATGATCGAAAGAGAACAACTGGAGGAGCATTCTTCATGGGTGACAGACTTGGCACATGGATCAACAAGAAAGAAGGATGCATTTCTTAGTCTACTACAGAAGCAGAGTATGTTGTTGTTGCTACAAATTTCTCAAATATTGCATGGATCAAATAGTTACTATAAGGTATGCATATGAAGATCCTAGAACTAG
Organism: Thuja plicata; assembly: GCA_018584345.1. Taxonomy (NCBI): domain Eukaryota; kingdom Viridiplantae; phylum Streptophyta; class Pinopsida; order Cupressales; family Cupressaceae; genus Thuja; species Thuja plicata. The sequence continues at coordinate 254,128 of MU223345.1, read as the reverse complement.
TAATTATCTATTGTGACAATACAAGTGCAATTAACATTTCCAAAAATCTAGTCATGCATCCTAAAACAAAGCACATTGCCATCAAGTATCATTATTTGAGAGAACAAGTTCAGGCAAAGGAGGTGATACTTGAGTATCTACAATCAAAGGAACAATTTGTTGATATCTTCACCAAGCCACTGCCCAAGGATGCATTTGAGTACTTGAGAAAGAGACTAGGGGTTAAACCCTTGTCTACTGGTCAGCAAGATGACTAGAAGGCTGCATCAGCCTACATATTATTAGAATATCATTCATGATTGATGCAAGCAAAGAGGTGAAATTCAAAGCTACATCTATATACAGCTAGGTATATATATCTTCACCAAGAACTAGAGCATATTATTGTATTGCTCATAGATAAGGGAAATCTAAGGAATATATTACAAATAGAGAGAAAAATTTACTTGGCATTAATGTCAGATATTTGTTTGGCATTGTTGTCAAAGGGAGAGAGATTATCCATATTATCATATCTTTCTAGAAAGAGAAAGAGATTATCAACTATCACATTACTCCAACAGGGAAAGATTATATCCTTTGGGAGAGAGATTGTATAGAAATATTATACAAAAAGAGAGTTGCTAACAAGACAAAAAGACATCAAAAGAGAAGAAAAGTCAAGGGAGAGAAATTGACACAAGGAGAGAACACAACACATCAGAAGACAGAGAGCTGCAAGAATCAAATCTAAGCTAAAATGGAGCTTACCGATGGTCAGACATTTATCAATTAATAGAACAAAAGATTGGTAGTTTGCTGAATCTAAACTACTATATTTCATATTATATTAGAAATAGTATAGTGTGATAATATCATATTTTTCCATCAATGCCAAAGGGAGATATTGATGACATGTAACTAAAATTGAATATTTGATAATGTTAAGTTGAAGATAATGCAAGTCATTAAATAAGTTAATGTATTGTATTGTCATTGATGTCAACTTGATATCATCTATACGGTCATATACATAATGCCAAAGTCTTTAGAGAACCAAAGGAACCAAGGTTATGCTTTTAGCAATACATAAAAGTCATGTATTCACTAAGTGACAAACAACACCGATGAAGTGCACACTGACTGACAGAGCAAAGAACAGTCACAGTGTTACCCGATGAACAAAAGTAGAGTGTTGCCCAATGATGCAAAACTACAGTGTGCCCCATGAACGAAGTCAGAAGGTTTCCCAATGAGAAATAACACAAGGTTGCCCGACGAGTAAAATTCCAATGATGCCCGATGGACAAAGATCACGAAGCTAACTGGAGTCTAATCGATGAAACTATAATTTTTCACTGACGACTAACTGCAATGGTGACCAACAGAACAGAGAGTTTAGAAAATGAAAAAATATCTAGCTAGCAGAGCTAAATATAGAATTAACTAGTTTTCTACTTTGCTTTATTCGACCAGAGATAAGTGATTGATTTAAAGCTGATTTGTACAATTGGCAAGAATATATCTATGAGACAAATCAGGAGTTATGCTTTAAATCTAATTGGCTAGATTGTTTTTAACGCCAAGAATCAAGAATCAAGAACCAAGAATCAAGAATCAAGAAACAATGAATATTATGTCTATATAAGAGATAATATTAATTCATTTACGAATGGGATTAAGGGGAGTGAATAGAAAGAGGATGCTAAAGAGAAACTAATGAAGGAATACTTCATGCAGTTTTGATCAAACAAACTGAAGAAGAGCTAAGGAATTCTATAGACACCAACGAACAGTGAGCACAACATCATAAAGCAGAAAGTGTGGAGCAACAGGATTGAATTGATACATTGGTCAGAGAGGTAATGTACTTAAATAGATCTAAAAATATTCATTTTAAGTTGCAATATGAAGAGGTCATAATGTTTCACTTTAACCATTGATTCATCAAGTCTCTTAACTGAGCAGGACTTAACAATCTTCTATATATTGAGGTACATCCCAAGGAGTGCCAAAAAGATTGATTCATGAAAGTAGTATTGGATATGCCCAATGCCTATTGACAGTCTAAGAGAGAGGTTGATTCAAGGATGACAACATTAGATGCCTGATACTAAGTTACAACCTCTATGTATAAAATCCTCTAACAAGGTCGCACTTAATAGTGTGTTTGTAACCTTTAACAAGGATGGCTCCTAATAGGGCTCACTTCAGAAGAGTGAAAATTTGGGGTACCAGTCCAAGTGGTTTTTCCCTTAATAGGGTTTCCACATTAAAAATTCATGTGTTATGTGTGTATGATTCATTTCTTTACTATCTTTCATCTTACATAGCTAACTCTGGATTGATCGGTATACTCTACTTGTTTACTGAGTTTCAATAAATAGTTATATTGCTTATCGATAATCAAGAAAGAAAAAGGATTGACAGTGAAAACCGACAGACAGTTAATCATTACTACTATTTCATGGCATGCATCTAGTAGGGACATAATAATCTAAGGTTTGTTGATTGGTTGTTAAGTTTGAAGGATAAATTTTTGAGGCCACTGATTCACGCCCCCCCCCCTCTCAATTATTACTAACAAGGACATCTTGCAGCAAAGTGTCCAACCTCTTTACAATTCAAACATGCAAGTGGTAATTTACCTTTGCCTCTCTGCAATCTTCTTTCCATTAGTGATTCAATCTCGTCAAGTCCTTGATCCTCATTATCACTTTCACTATCATTCCTAATAGTGTGCCTATGACTTGACTTACTTATTTTCAAAGAAAATTTGAATACAGATTCTATAGATGGTAAGACACTATTATCAAAGTTATTCATCTCAAAAGAAATCATTCTACCAATCAAAATATCTAGAGTAACTATATTGTTTGCAACTGCTCTCATTTCTTGAATAAAAGATACTATAATAGCATATACAGGCAGTAAGGTTCTTAAGATTTTACTTACCACTGTCTCCTCTTCAAGTACACCTCCAACTCCTCAGATAGCATTAACTACCTCTTTTATTCTGCAACTATACTAAGTGATATTTTCTCCTTCTTTTATCCTTAGGTCATCAAACCTCCATCTTAGGCTTTCTGCCTTGGCTCTTAGTACATTAGCATCTCCTCCATGTACCAGCTTCAACTTATCCCACATTTTCTTTGCAGAGGTGCAGGGTTTGACATCTTCAAACTCAGCATTAGAGAGTGAGGAAGCAAGTTCTATCATCATGCAATTATGCTCATACTTTTCTCTCAATTAATCAAGAGTATGAGGTCCTATAGGAAACACATATTCTATATCAAGGTGTTGAGTAATATCATTACCAATACTTGATAGGTGGAGTCTAATTCTAATTTGCCATGATGAAAAGTTGTCTTTATTCAACTTGGGCACATCTCGTTTGTTCATCTTATGATCTTTTGCTTGAGCTGTTAAACTCCCTTTCTAAGCACACAAGATCTGATACCAATTGTTAGAAATAACTAAGGGGGGGGGGGGGGGGNGGGGTTAATTAGTGGCCTTAAAAATATTCTAATTAATAAACTCAAAAAAATAATCCCATAATATTAATCCTCTAGCAATCTTTCATCCTACAAGATGTAGGGTTTCAAATATACTTATCAAATAACTACTGCTCATAGTTATGTTTTAAACCTTATTCTTTATGTTTACTGAATAGTAGTCTTTCATTTACTGAAAATAGTAAATTTCTTAGTGTATAGTGATCAATCTAGATTAGTTATGTGTAATGAGAAACACTAAACTAATGACTCATAAACACATTAACACATGGATTTTTAATATGGAAACTTTGTTAAGGAAAAAACCACTTGGGACCGGTAACCCAAAATTTTCACTCTTCCAAAGTGAGCTCGGCAAAGAGCCAACCCTGTTAAAGGTTACAAATGTACTGTTAGGTGTGAACTTGTTAGAGGATTTAAAAGATTAATTTTTCACTTGATATCAGGCATCCCTATGCTACCTTCAATGACCAAACCTAGTGTAGTTTTTCAAATGGTATCTGGCATCTCATGCTATCTTCATGGTCAAACCTTTTGATACTCCTTGGGATGTATCTCAATATAGAAATGATCTTTAAATCCTACTCGGTTAAGAGACTTTTTAAATCAATGGTTAAACTAAAATAGTAAATGATCTATTCACATATACAACTTATACTTGCAAATTCTCAGATCTATTGTAAGGTCATTATACCATTTTGATAAATATATATTTTTAATATCTTTCCTCCACTTTTTGTTCTACTCGGTGATGTGTTGTATTGCTCGATGTCTATAGAAATATTTAGCTCTTTCCTCAGCTTGATTGATCAAAATTGTATGATGTTGGTCTTCATCAATTTCTCTTCAGTATCTTGTTTTTCACTCACTCACCTTAATTCATAATGAATTAAATTGTCTCTTTATAGAAATGATATCAAAGTTTCTCTCTTCTTGATTTTCTTGTTCTTGGCGTAATCCACAATCTTATCCAATATTGATTTAAAGCATAACTCCTATTTTATCTCATACAAATCTTCTTTCTAACTGGATAAAATAGCTTTAAATATTTTACTTATCTCTGGCTTTTTCTTGTCGATGAAAACAATGATAAAAACCAGTTAAGCCTATTTTTAGCTTTGCTAGCTAAGTATATAGGTGGAATGTCTACCATCACTACTTCCTTCAACTATTCCTATGTGAATCCTACCTTAATACCACATATATGCATAATGTTGTCTACTTTTCTCTTCCTCAAGCCTATGGTCTGTTCCTCTCTTACTCTGGCTGATTTTTCCTCATAATATCCTCATCTCTCCTCATATGTATCTATCTCATATGCAAGGACATGTTCAATTTTCATAGTTAATACCTCAAAACTTACCTCATATCCCATAGGATAACACCATTTATTCCTTGGTATTACTTCTTCAAAGCATACATAATCAATTTCAACCATGAAATAAATTGTATCCTTGTACTTTTCAACTAAGTCTTTAGGTATCCTATATCTTCCCTTCATCTGCCTTTGAAGAATCTTAATCATACCAAAAAACTCACCATCAACCCATGTGTTGTTCTGTCTTTTGAAACTGTCAAAAATCTATATACCAGTAGGTATCCCTTTTCTCCAGCCACTAGGGTGCATGCCTGTAAATTTGTACTCAATTTGTAAGTACATATGCATCAATAATGAACCAATTCTGAAGCTCTTCGANCTTTAGGTATCCTATATCTTCCCTTCATCTGCCTTTGAAGAATCTTAATCATACCAAAAAACTCACCATCAACCCATGTGTTGTTCTGTCTTTTGAAACTGTCAAAAATATATATACCAGTAGGTATCCCTTTTCTCCAGCCACTAGGGTGCATGCCTGTAAATTTGTACTCAATTTGTAAGTACATATGCATCAATAATGAACCAATTCTGAAGCTCTTCGATATGTCTTTCTTTATCAGTTTCACATTCTATAGAAATATTTGTGCTAACACTTCACATAGATTATATTTATTATTCTCTTTCACCATTCTATGTGTCATCATGATAACTCCTACAGATACTAAATTAGGTCTACTACTATAGTACAATTTGTAAGTATCATACCAATCAATTTTACATCTTGTTTCACAATGTCGCTTACTAACATAGCTCACCTATCCCATTTTGAGTCTGTTAGGGTTTCAAATTTCTTATTCACATGTTTCTCTACTACAGGAATGATTCCAGTATTATCCATTCCAGAAATCTCATGAATCAATTCACTACAAATCTTCACAGGTTTCTCGCCTATCCAGATAAATTGATCATGTACTCTACTAAACAATATCTTAAACCATTCTTCTTCGTTGAATTCATATAAGTTAAGAATTTTTATAATTCTCAATTGATCAAATTTTTTGTATTCATCTTTGATAATACCTTTTCTAGTCATATACTCCATTTCAGTAGAAATTTCATCAATACCCTGTATATCATACTTAAAATGAATGTATGCCCTAATGTCTTCTATGTGTAAAAATCTATATGGTGTCTGAGAAAATGCTCCTTCAGGGTCTTCTTCACAAGACTTGAAATGATGTTTCTTGAATTTATATCTAGGTCAATCTACAACATCATAAATAATAGGTGTATCCATAGATAGATGATGTAAATACCTTTTACACGTTGAGTTCTGAGTATTCACTTTAATCGATCACGCTAGGAAATTGTAAGATAGACTGAATCTCTTTTCTCTCTGATTTATTTATGTTGCTTCTTGTCAAATGGTAAGGAAATAGATAATCATAAGGTGATTTATACAATTTTAATTCATTAAAAGTTCACATTACCCAATACTGTCCAATCAGCTATAAATCTCATAATTACATAATGAGCATCGTCCAATATTGTGCTCTTAAATATATACTCCATGATGTGGGCCACAATCATACCTAATCTCGTTAGAGATCAATCCACAAAATCAAGGGCTAGATATATTCTGATACCTTCATCCAATGCTCCCCATAAGGCTATGATCGGACAATTAGGTCAATTCTACTTTTTTAACATTAGGCAAAGATCAGGTACCATCTAGTGTCTCTCCCTCAACCAATTTCTCTTTTGTCTCTTTGATCTTCCATATATTACCACTGATGTTATCCTCTACTTTCTTAAAAAAAATGTCAAAATCATTCTTTAAATCTACAACACTCTTACCCATATCATTTCCATTCTTCAGTGTATTCATAGGAGGTGGTACGCTTCTATTGTTTTGTCCATTATACCTACAAAAAATTACTATATGACCTGGATTATTTGATTTGTAACATATAGGAGGTCTTCTTTCTTGATTTACTTGCAACTTACAATACTTTGCAATGTGTCCAAGATTATTACATCTGTAGCATGTAGTTTTCAATGTAGGTTCTCTTCCATTTTCTTTTCTATATCCAGTTTGATTAGGTTTCCTGCATTTCCCTTTCTGGTTCCCATATCCATTACAATTAAAACAATAAAAAGAAAAGGTATTAAAAGGGGCATTACCTCTACAATCTCTTTTCATGTGTCCAAACTTGTTACAACCAAAGCATCTACCATTGAAGGGTATGATCTACTCTCTAGGTTCTTCAATAGTAGGTTTTTCAACATCAATCTTTGCATTAGATTTATCTTCTTGTTTCTTCAAACATTCAACTTCATTGAATCCAACACCATTAATATCACCTTTAGGTTTCTTTCTGTCTCTTTTTTCATAGATCAAATCACTGCTAGTGTGAAGTTTCTCAATGTGTTTCCTTGCCTCAACAAGTTCACCTTTTTATGATCTGATTGTATTTCTCTAGTTCTAGATACTTTTTCTTGTAGTTGTCGGCATCATTCTTCATTTGATCCATCAAAACAATTGCACTATTCAAATCATCTTCAATCTTCTTCTTATCATCCTTTTGTAATTTAATCTCTTTAGTCATGGCTTCATTCTTAAGATTCAAGGTTTCATTTTCTTCTTCAAGTTGCTTCATCTAATCGAAATTGTCTTTGTCTGAATCTTCTTTTATCTGAACCACAAGATCTTGTCTTTGACTTCTGGAAAGTTCAAGCTGGTCTCTAAGTTTCTTTATAAATTTCCATCTCTTTGAATGTTGAATCTTAATTATCCATTCTCTTCTTTTTCTTTATCAAGGTATTCAAGTGCAGAACTAAATTTTTCTTGCAAACTATCTAAATCCATTTTGATCTCCATTAAGTTGTTAGACTTTCTCTCCAAGGGAAAAAAACTCTGATACCAATTGTTAGGATTAGGTAATACTAAGAGGGGGGTGAATCAGTATAACAACACTTAATAAAAAATTTCAACCAATTATAAATAATCGATAATCTTTCAGAAATGAAAAGAACATAAGCAAATAACAGTGTACTCAACACCATTATTTGTTGTCGAGAAAACCCTAGCCAAGGGAAAACCCAAATGGGGATGGTACCCACAAGCATGCACTAAAGTATAAATTGTCCCTATTAGTAGCTGAATATTACATAGTACAATTCCTTGTTAGAGTAATAACAACCCTATTAAAGGTACACAACACCCTCTTAGGGACCAACTGAGCATACAACTCTTACAATATTGTTATGTTACAAAATGTTCTCAATAATGAACAAAACAAGCATCTCTAATGATTCAATAGTTCTAGTCATAGTTCTTCAATTATCTGTATCATCATGTTCTCTTCCATTCACATATCACATCCAAAACTTTTTACACACAACTCTCTCTTTTCTCAACAAACATATCTTACATATTTATCTTTCTTCTTTACCAAGTCGGCTCTCAAATACAAATATTACATAGTCGGATCTCAATACAAAATACATTTAATAGAGAAAATATCAAATGCATAGTCAGCCCTCATACATAATAAAAATATAGGTTATCAACAATCATAATCCAACTCTGATTGTCAGGAGTCCATAATCCCTAAATCATCACTTCTGTCTAGCTATTTCATATCACTATTTTTTTGATGTCTGTCTATCTTCAAATCTCTATAACTTACTATAAATATCACCAAAACAAAATTGATCTTAGGTGGAGGTCACACATACCCCATACTATCTTCTTCAAAGCTCACTTGCCATAAATCATCGATCTTGATCTTTGATAATCAAAATACCTTTGTATTTCTGCTTCTGTACTTAGTCAATATCAGAGTCAACAAAACTTAACTTTAAATGAATCGATCAGTATGTCAGATGTGTTGATATAAATGACAACCAAAAAGTGAATCAAATCATACAAACTTGATCACTTTCCAACATAAGATATGTTGCATTATAGGATAACCTAGAGGACTCGATCGAGTAGTAATTAGATGAGTAGCACTCAGTCGATTCCATGTACTCATCATGTGGTTCCTAGTGTCACCTTTGTGACTAGAGGTATTCAACTGAGTGGGACTTGATCGGGTACTACTCAATCAAGTACCACTGGCATAGTAAAAGTCACAAAAGGCATTTTAAGCCCCTCATTTGCACAGTGAGGGGCTAGCAAAGTAGAGAATGGAGCTTGAGGATATTTAGTCGAGTTTGAGGTAGGCACCCCACATTTTTGCATTTTTTAATTCTCTTTTGTTTTTAACTATTTTTTTGTAATTATATGGTTAAAAAGGATATTTTAATGTTATATTAGTACTAAATGTTTATTTTTCCATGTTTTTTCATAATTATATGTATGAAATGGTTAGTTTTAATATTTTATTCAAAAAACTAAAAACATTCAACATTAAAACATAAACGTTAAAAAGTTTAAAACTCAAACCTTCAACCTTAAACCTTTAGAAGCAATGGAAGAATTACACATCGAAGATACAACTAATATAACTAGATAATTATGTAGCTATAAAAGATATTATAATACAAATATCAAAATAATTCTATTTTATTATTTGGGGTAAAAATGGTAGAACCATTACAATTTTATTAATAAAATAATTTTTTTTTAAAAAACTGCTTTAGAAAGGCTTATGGGGGAAAGCAAAAGCGAAGAAAAACACTAATCTTTGCTTTACAAAACCAAAAAAACATACACTAATGAGGAAAAGTGCCAAGATACAAAGCGGAGGCACTGGAATCATGATTCCACTGTCGCGGCCAAAAACAAAAAACTCAAAAGATTAACCTTGATAATGGGTAGATAGACCAGAAAATGTAGGCAAAAAAAATGAAACTGACTGCCGACTAGAGAACTGGAAAAGACAACACCTAGAAAAAGAAAAAAAATAACAAGTTCATTGAACGAAAACTACATCAAACAAAATTTGGACCTCATTGAGAAAAATCGAGGCAGATGCCTAGGACTCCCCTAAATTTCTCTTCCCCATTTTCTCCCAACATACACAATAGTTTAAACCCCTGAATGATGCACTGGAAGATTCCAAGGATGAGCTCGGAGAATTGCCTTCCATAGATGGAGAGGTAGGGCCCAAGGGAGTCATTGTACCTCATTGTTCCATGAATGCTTGGATGATATAAATATTATCAAATAGCATGAAGGAGTTCACTGTAACACAATTTGGGAGGAACTCACTAAAATTGGACAACTCACCCCTGAATTGGTGGAGGTTTCTATTCTAAAAAGCTAATTTAAATGCATCGTATAACCAAATGTACTCCTTGCTATCAAGGTGGTCGACTGGGAATAAGCCACCAATCTATGCCTTGGACCCATGCAAGGCATACCCTTTTACCACTTTGGGAAGGATGTTTGCTGGGAGAAAGTAGTTCTTCACCATTTAGGAAGCAATACGCATAACAAATTTATAATAATGCAGCATATCGTAAAGATTTGACAAAAAAACCAAGACCTTTGATGAGTGGGAAATGTAGTGTGGGGCCTCCACGATGAGGATTACATCCCCAATTACATTTCACACATCTTCAAGTACCTCTTCTAGGTATTCCCACTCTTTGATGCACAGATTAATCCTAATATTAAGCCAACAATAATCTATATTCCCTATTGGAAAAAATGAGATACTCATTTTCACTAGGAGAGCTTTAGAGCATACTGTAAAAAAGAAGAGACAAGGTGCCTCAAGAAGGAAAAATGGGGGTGCCATGAAAATTGGGAAAGATGAGGGGAATGAACTGCATTAATCTCCTTGTCAGTGGTGGATTTCCCAAATCTAACTACAAAGGAATAGTAGCCAAGTAAAAATAAAGTTGATGTAAGGGAACACTAATATAGGAAAAATGACATCACCCAGATGCCAATCCTATGGAAAAGTATTATGCTCTCTTGTATAGGGCCATGTAAAAACGTACCAAAAACTCATTCACTTGTAAAATTACACATTGAAACTGAATGCTCAGACACGCATCCTCCGAAAGCCGCAGAAAAATCTATGTTGCCTTAAACATCAAATGTCATGCTAAAAAAATAATCCTAAGTGTCATGGTGATATGATGGGGATTCATCATTTAAAAAGGCAGGCAACTTGTTTGGTTTAATTGATTTGAAATCTGTATTCGAGTGGCCTAATTCCAGCTCAACACCCAAATTTGACATCCAGTTTTCTACCCTATTGGCTTCTCAGAAATAATGGGAATTTTGAAGTGATTGAAATGTGGAAAAAGTCTCCAGACTTTGGGGAGGATATATTGTAGCTCCCAATTTACCACCTTTTTAGAAAACATGGAAGACGTAACTACTTGGGAGTCCCCTTCTATATGCGTAACTTTGAAGCCTAGACAGATTGCCATCTTAGTCCCACATAGAAGGGCCCTAGCCTCTATGATGTTATTAGATCTATTTGGGAGTCTGCATAAAGATGCATTTAAAATAAATTCATCCTTATTTCTAAGAAAAAAACCTGCCCCTAATCACCCAGGATTGCCCTTAGAAGTATCGTATAAATTCATCTTAATATATATTATGACTCTGGTGGGAGCCATTTTGACTCTCTTCTAATTTGGAACATGGGTGTCTTTATAATAAGGAATCCCTTAAATGGAATAGAAACAAGATTCCAATTATTCAAGGTCTGATTATCAAAAGAGGTAAAGGTTGAGGAGAGAGATTTGCATTTGGCCACGTACGCATTAACCAGTTTTAAAATATGTCTTTCAATAAGAAGGCAAACCTGCTTCACCAAGGCTTTTTCCTTTTTGAGAATCCATTTGTTTCTTTCCAACTACAGGCCCCAAGAAACCACAACCAGGATAACTCACTAGATAACTTAGAAGAAAGAATCTTTGTACAAAGAGGTTCACTATAGGAGGACATGCTTTAAGTTACCTAGGAGCGAGCCCATCCAACTCAACTTACCCTAAATCCATCCCCATATTTCTTGGGAAATGTCACAATGAATCAGTAGATGATTTGTTTCTTCAGTTTCCTTTAAGCACAATGGGCATGGGAAGGAAGCTACAATTCCAAGATGTTGAAGACAAGCATTGATCAGTATTATATCTTGAATCACCATCCAGAGGAAAGCATCAACTTTAGGGACAATTGAATCATGCCAGGAAAACTTGAAAATATGATTTAATGAACCATAATTAGGGACCAAGAAATTGTATCCATCCTTCACCATGTACCTACTGCTCTTTCTCTTTAGCCACATCTTAAATATCAAAATAATTATTATGCTCACCTTACCCCCTTTTTATGTTGATTCTAAAAACATCAAAATTTACCTTGCCTAAGGGACCCTCCTTAAGATTTACACAACAAAAATTGTTGATTACGTAAAATAAATACATATTTAAGTAAACACTTATTTGAAGAACCAAATATTGAATAAATTGTAACTCCTTTAACTTTCTTCAAACCCTTGTAAATGTGTATCTGTAAGTTGAATTCTTGAGTTAACCACTACAAGACCTCTCGTATCATTGGCACCATATTATTGGACTACCATGATCTAAGTTGTGTCTTAACCCTCATGAGGGCATAATTCCCAATCACAATTGCCTGAACTCTTGTGGAAACCATCTATATTAAGCTTTTACATCAAATACCTTATCTATCTCAAAAAATAAAGCTTCACAGTACATGTATACTTCATATCTTTTAACATCTATAAGGAAAAACTAGAAATATATAGATAATTAAAGCCAACATTGCTTCTTATTTATTAGAAATAGCATGGATAACTTTGAGATTATGGACATGAGAAGGTGTAATCATATTTTGAGAGAGGAAGGTGTTTACACAATCCATTAACTTGAAATTTTTTTATTTCTCGAGTCCATTCAATTTTCTAACACACATTTTTAAACTTAAACCTTAAAAATTCTATGAGTGTTCACCATGTACACTATAGATGACAACAATACTACATCAAAGAACAGGCAAATAATTTAAACATAAAAACATAGATAATTTAAACTCAATTGCAAATACTTATATAGCCTTAGTGTATTATATTAATATTACTAGATGCAAGAATCAAGTTTGTCATTTTTCATGCAACGTGAACCTTGATATGTCTAGATCATTTTTCATTTATAAAATTTAACAATTTCATGCTACCTATCATGGAAGATGAAACATGAAAATATGTTTACAATATCCCATGTGTTTTAATTTTATGAATATGACATGCTAGTTGCATTTCTAAATAAACCAATATAAATTTGAAATTGTGCTCCTTTACAAGGTTTTTAATCTTATTTGTTCAATTAATGTGTTGCAAAATTTACTTGTGTACATTTGATGATTTGAATGTCTTTTAAGCAGATCTGTAATATGTTTAACGATTTAAATAACTTAAGGGGATGTTTAAATTTAAGTAATGATTTGAATGTCTTAGGGTTCAATAATTTTTTTTTTAATTTACTTAAAGTTTGTAATGTTTATATGGTTAATGTTTAATTTTAGATCCGATTCAAATGTATAGTTTGTACATGTACTTGATGTCATATATGTATATATACATGAACTATTTTTTTAATTCTATTTTATGTACATGTGCGCACTTTTGGTTTATACATCATACATCATGGCATCCATGGGTATCAAGAGTAGTGTACATCATGATAGTCACCATACATCACGGGCATCATCCTATAGTACTCCCTAGAGTAGGGAGAGTAATAAACATGGGATTATTTCTAGATTTCACACTCATCTAGCTTAGTTAGAATGGATGCTACAAAATACTATTGTCTTCCCTAATAGGGAGAGATTGGTATCCATTCACACTGAGCTTATATGTATGATTCAGTTCAGGCTGAATCATAAAACCCCTATGATGACACCTCCATTGACACATTCTATCATAGCTTAGCTAGTACAGTAACATGCACAGTAACATGGAGGACTATTGACATAGATGTTTATGTGGCCAATGTTAAGGCCATGTTTGGACCTAATTACCTAGAGAATAAATTTGTGAGAGCTTATCGAGTGAAGAAGTGTAAGGATGACCTCATGGCCCCCTTCATATATCCTTGATGGTTGGAGAACCATCATGTGTGGCCAGAAAAGGATGAGGTGCCACTCTATTTCTAGAAACAATTGTATGCAGAATTCCATTTTGGTTTGGTGTTGATTACATAGCCTTTCCATGACCTGTAGGTTAGAGGCGCGGCTGATTTGTAGATAAGTTAAAATGGCCTCATTTACCACAGCCCCCTAGTAAGAGTGTATTGGTGGGTTAAAACATTTTGGTTTTTCCAAAAGGTTTGGATGCCCACACTAGAGCTGGAGAGTTTGTTGCTGAGGAGGCATGCCTAGATATGTACTCTAGCATTACCTACATCATGACTCAGGTTGACCAATTGTTCTCTGATTGTGTGATCAGGTACATGTTATGATCTAGTATGAGCCCATGCATTGATTAATCAAATCATTTTTATGATCCTTACATTTGTTTTTAGATCCACATGCCTGATGATATAGCACAAGAGCCTAAGGATTATCTGTGTGCGATGAGATCCATGTTAGTGAGTGATCTCCTTGATGCTTATTAGGAGTATTCTATATTGCATGGGGTGACTCTAATTGAGATTCTGCATTAATTCGATGATTGGTTCAGAGATCCTCCAATGCTAGCAATTAGGGACATTGAGATGAACATGCAGGTACTTGAAGAAAGGAGGATATTGTGATGCATCAAACAGCTCCATAACAGAGTGCGGTTGACACTACACCCCTATAGTAGACACCTCCTATACAATTGTAGTCAGGATTCTCATATCTTCTTATGGATGACACCAT
>MU223345.1:228255-239136 GCA_018584345.1 Thuja plicata | reverse complement strand
AACCAATTCATCAGGATACACAGGTACATGTTTTAATTTATTTTAAGTTTAAAAGTATATTTCAAAATTAAATATATATGTTCTTTTCAGATAAAATATTCTAACATGGAATTTGTGTATTCTATTAGACCCCTCAAGCAGGTGGAGGATTAGATAAGAGACTAGGTGGTGAGGGGGCTGGTCAAAGCTAAAACATTGAATTCTATTATAACCTATTGGAAAGTAATATTTTTGGTATGTTATGAGTCACTTTTGGTTGTCATTTCTTGAAATACATCTGGTATATTGATAAATTGGAATGAAGTTAAGTTTTGGTGATTCAGTTCTGGAATTAACCAATTATAAAAGCAAAAATACAAAGTTTTTTTGGGTATCAAAGATCGATCTTGATGATTTATGACTAGAAATTTTAGAGGAAGATACTATGGGGTATTTATGACCTCCATCTAAGATTGATTTGGTTTTGGTGAAGATTATAGAGAGTTAGCTCAAGATTTGAAGACATGCGACGACGACAAAATAGCGTAACATACCAGTTGGACGATAGCAATGATTTGTGGAGTATGTTGTGGACTCCTAGCAAGCTAAGTTGGATTATGATTTTGGATAACCTATATTTTGGCTATGTAAGAGTGCATTTTTTTTAATTTTCTATTTACATTATTAAATCTACTTTATATTGAGAGCTGACTATATAATGCTAGTTAAGTCTTCATGTGTGTGTGTGTGTGTGTGTGTGTGTGTGTGTGTGAAGACTTTTTGCAAAGCAAAGAGGAAAATGATATGAGAGTTGTGATATGTATGTGAGATACATGTATGCAAATGGAAGAGAAGAGGATTGACAGAGATAATTGAAGAGCTATGACTGGAAATATCTAAGCATTGAAGATGACTTATTTGTTCATTACTAAGAACACTTTGTAACATAATTTTTGTTGTAAGAGCTGTAAGCTCAGTTAGCCACTAACAGGGTGTTGTATACCTTTAACAAGGTTCTTATTCCTTTAACAAGGAAATGTACTTTGTAATATTTAGCTCCTAATAGGGCTAGGTCTCCTAATTGGGACATTATACTTTAGTGCATGCTTGTGGGTACCATCCCCACTAGGGTTTTCCCTTAGCGAGGGTTTCCTTGACAAAAAATAATGGTGTTATGAGTTATGTGCTATTTTTTTTATGTTCTTTTCATTTTAGCAAACTTATGGTTTATTTGGAATTGGTTGAAAGTTTATTTTAAATGTTGTAATACTGATTCACCCCCATCTTAGTATTACTTAATCCTAACAATTGGTATCAGACCTATTGGCCCTTGGAGATAAATTTTAACAGCTTAAGGGAGATTAGAATGGAGTCAGATAATTTGGAAGAAAACTTTGAAGCTGCACTTGTAGAGGTAGGAGAGATGAGGGATTCATTAAGAATCTGAAAGACAAGCTTAAACTTTCTAGAAATCAGAGACATGATCTTGTGGCTCAGATAAAAGAAGATTCAGACAATTATAATTAGAATCAGGTAAAGCAACTTGAAAAAGAGAATGATACTTTGAAGCTTGAGAGTGAAGCAATGGCTAAAGAGATTCTACAGGAAAAATATGCTATAAATAAGATTGAAGAAGCTTTGAAAAATGCAAATGTTCTGATGGAACAAATGAAGAATGAGGTTGACCATTACAAGAACAAGTTTCTAGAATTGGAAAAATATAATCAGATCATAAAAGGTGAACTTGTTGAGACAAAGAAACACATTGAGAAACTTCACATGATCAGTGACTTAATCAATGAACAAAGACATAGACTGGAACCTTAAGGATCTATGACTTGTATTGGCTTCAATGAAGCTGAATGTTCAAAGAATTAAGAAGAGAAACCTGATGCAAAGATTGATGTAGAAAGACCTACTCTTGAAGAACCTAAAGAATAGATCAGACCTTTCAAAGGTAGATATTTTGGTTGTAACAAGTTTAGACACATGAAAAGAGATTGCAGAGGTAATGCCCCTTTCAAAAAAAATTATGGTTATTGTTTTAATTGTCATGCGTAAGGGAAAAAGAAAGCAAAATGTAGGAAACTTGATCAATATAGAAATAGACAAGACAATAGAGGAGAATCTCTAGTGAAACCCACATGTTACAAATGTAATAAACTTAGAAACATTTCAACGTATTGTAACCTACAAGTAAATCAGGACAGAAGACCTCCTATATGATACAAATGTAACAATCTAGGTCATATAGAAAATTTTGGCAGGTATAATGGAGTAAATAACAAAAGTGTATCACCTCCTATGAATACAAAGAAGAATGAAAAATGATATTGGTAAAATTCTTGTGGAATACAAAAGTGATTTTGATAATTGTTTCAAGAAAGAAGAAGATAAAAATAGTGGTAAGGTATGGAAAATTAAAGAGACATGTGAGATATTGGTTCAGGGAAAGAGAGTAGATGCTACTGGATCTTTGCCTCATGATAAAAAAGTAGAATCAACCTTAATGGTTGATCATGGCCTTAGGGGAAGCATTGGATGATGATATCATAATATTTGCAGCCCCTAATTTTGAGGACTAAGCTCTAGCAATCTTAGGTATGTTGTTTGCATACATCATAGAACTTATATCCAAGAGCGCAACATCAGACGATGCATATTTTGTTATCGCAGGATTTGTAATTAACTGAACAATGTACGATGTTAAGTGTATTGTGTAATGTGCATTCTACATTTAGTGATGAATAAAGGAAATTTGAGATTCATATTTGTTTACCATTCAAAGAGCAATGACCTAAGGAGATCAGAGATTAGAAAGTGACGGACTATGTAACAATTATAATATGTGATTGATCGAAGTGGGAATTTGGAATTTAGTGTGATTAAGGTATTTACATAATCTACTCATATAGAAGCTATGGATGCACCTTTTATTTATGATGGTCTAGATTGACCTATATACAAATTCAAGAAACATCCTTTTAAGTCTTGTGAGGATGACCCTTAAGGAGCATTTTCCTAGACACCTCACAATGTCTTGAATGTAGAATATATTAGGGCATATATTCATTCCAAGTATGATATCCTTGGTATTGATGACATTTCTACTAAACTAGAGTACAGGACTGATAATGGAAAAATTAGAGATAAATTAAAACATATAGATGAGTTAAGAATTATGAAAATACTGGACTTATATGAATTGACTGAAGATGAATGGTTCAAAATATTACTGAGCACAATTCATGATTAGTTTATCTGGATAGGAGAGCAACCTGTAAATATTTGTAGTTAGTTGATTCATGAGATAACTGGATTGGACTATACTAGAGTTATCATTGTGGTAGAGAAGCAAATAAAGAAACAAGTTGAAATCCTAACACACTCCAAATGGGATAGATGAGCTATGACAGTGAATGACATTTTTCAATAGGATGTGAGACTGATTGTGATGATAGTTGGATACAAATTTTACTACAACATTAGACCTAATTTAGTATCTATAGGATTCATTATGATGACTTACAGGACGGTGAAAGAAAACACAAAGTATAACCTATGCAAAGTTTTGGCATAACAATTTTTAGAGAATATTGAATTGATCAAGAAAGGGAGAGTTATGAAAAGGTTTGGTTTGCTGAAGAGTCTAATCACTCCTAAGATATAAATTATTGAAGGTCACTTATCTGACATGGAGAGGAGTGTAAAATCATTGACAAAATCTATGCCCACATATTTGAAAGTAGCAGAGACATCATCATATCCTCTAAATGGACTAATTCATGTTAGTCAAGTAATTGTAGATTCATGGAACGTAGGAGTGAAGATCTTGGAAGAATCCTTTCAAGATATTCTAAAAATGTTGAGAAAGATCTAATTGTATTTATTTTTTAATGCACCTTTTCCATTGTTGTCAAAGGGGGGGATGAAATAATAAAAATGAGTAAAGGAGAAGAGGAAGAGAGAAGAGAATTTTTGTGTTCGAACACTTAGTCAATTTTTTTTTAAGTGTTGCCATCAATGCCAAAGGGAGATATTGTTGGAAAGTGATATTTTTGGTATGTTATGAGTCACTTTTTTGTTGTCATTTCTGGCAACACATTTGGTATATTGATCGATTAGAATGAAGTTAAGTTTTGGTGATTCAATTTTGAAATTGAATAAGTACAAAAGCAGAAATACAGAGTTGTTTTGGGTATCGAATATCGATCTCGATGAGTTATGACTAGAGAGATTAGAGGAAGATACTATGGGGTATTTATGACCTCCATCTAAAACTGATCTAGTTTTGGTGATGATTACAGAGAGTTAGAGAGATTTGAAGATAAACAACAACAACATAACAACGTAACAAAGGAGTTGGACAGTAGCGATGATTTGAGGAGTATGTCATGGATTCCTGGAAAGATAACTTGGATTATGATTTTGGATAACCTATATATTTATTATGTAAGATCACCAAATTTTTATTTTCTCTTTATATTATTAAATCTATTTTGTATTGAGAGTCGACTATGTAATGCTAGTTAAGTGAACCGACTTATTAATGAAATATATATATATGAAGAATTTTTGTAAAGCGAAGAGAAATATGATATGAGAGTTGTGATATGGATGTGAGATACATGTATGCGAATGAAAAAGCAAAGGATTGATAGAGATCATTGAAGAGCTATGACTGGAACTATCTAAGCATTGAAGATGATTGTTTTTTTCATTACTAAGAATACTTTGTAACTGAATTTTTGTTGTAAGAGTTGTAAGCTTAGTTAGCCCTTAATAGGGTATTGTATATCTTTAACAGGGTTGTTATTCCTTTAACAAGGGAATTTACTATGTAATATTCAGCTCCTAACAGGGCTAGGTCTCCTAACAGGGACATTATAATTTAGTTCATGCTTGTGGGTACCATCCCCACCGGGGTTTTCTCTTGGCCAGGGTTTCCTCGACATCAAATAATGGTGTTATGAGATCTATGTTTTTTTTTTTATGTTCTTTGCATTTCAACAACCTTATGGTTTATTTGGAATTGGTTGAAAGTTTATTTTAAGTGTTTTAATATTGATTCACCGCCCTTTCAATATTACTTAATCCTAAAATAACCTAACTAGGGCCTCATTAATGTCGAATTGGCCAAAGTATTTGATAGTGTTAAGTCTTTGTTTTCATTGTTTATGCCCTTTTGTTTGGTGTGTTGAAGCTAAATTTGGTGTAGACATAGTTGGGAGAGAACATAACATGCTTCAACCCATGGTTTATGATAAGTGGCAGAAGAAAGAGGTGGTCTATTCAGATCTTTCTACAAGAGGCCTAAATGTATACGTGCGTAAGCTCACTGAAGAAGATATAGAAGTTGCAAAATCCTTTGTAGAAGGTTGGCAAGAGGGCACTTCAAAATTTAATGGGCAAGAGTCATATATCAATGAAGAGTTGATTGTAAAGGTCTCTGATAGTTTGGTTGAAGGGACAAAGTTCTACCATGGAAAAAAGAGTGGTAATGATTCCATTGATGTCTTTTTTCTTTCCTGGAGAAAGATAGAAGGTATTCAAATTTTTTGATGGGGGTTATGATAGGGCTTCCCTCAAGTTGTTGTGGGTGGAAGTTGTAAAGGTATTCATGTGGTACCTAACCCTTGATGGTAATTTGGTAGTATTTTTACTTATCATTTTTTTATTCTTAACCAATTTAGTTACAATAAATGCATTTTGCTTCCTTATTATTTACTGTCACCCATGAATAAATATCTTTAGGCCCATGCAAAAAAACCTTCTTCACCTATTTTTCATGAGGGACTTGTCCTTCTAAATATGGAATACACTAGATATCTACATATTGAGAGGAGTGTCCCTCCCAAAATGAGTATTTAACTTTAAAAGAATGTTAGGGTTCATTATGGTGAGGAGGGTTCCTCAAATCAAGAGCAGTTTGATTCAGATGGTGACATAATTTTTTTTAAATACTATAAAATGATCCTCTACCACTTCCTTATCTCATAAAAGGGTGATTGTTTCTAATGATGACGAGTCAAACTTCATGCCTTCTGATGAAGTAGTTCAAGATTCCATGGACCCCAACTCTCACCAAAATAAAAAAAGGTAATGTTAGGGTCTTGGGTTTTAGTAAATCTAAGGATAAAAGTGGGTCTTCTCTATCCCTCTTTATGGAGGATAAGTCTAAAGCCTCTTGTATGATAAATCCTAAGAGTACTTTAGACTAATCCCCCATGTCCCATGTTCATCCTCTATATGGAACAAAGAATAATGTGGAAATGGGAATCCATGACAAGATTTCAATTGAGTTAGGGAAAGATACCTCAATTGGGAAGGGGTCCTTTATTTTGGATAGCTAAAATATTAGCAGATATATTAAGAATTTGATGGATAATCAAAATGTTGTTTACTCATGGATTGTTTAGGAAATCAATGGTTTAAAATATCAAACCATGCCTCCTAGTTGGAAATTGGATATTATCATGGTTAGCATACAAACCCTTGTGATATGTATCAGAGATCTCAAGGGAAATCATGAGAAATGTATAAATAAACTTGAGGATACCTTGAATAATATATTTAAGAAAAAATAAAAAGTAATGGTATTTGTAAGTAAGACTTCCATGGACAATTCTATTGAAGATTTGATGAAACTAAATGAACAAGAAGATATTTTTTAAGCCTTGACTAAAGGATATCCCGCTTCACCTTTAGTTAGCATCAAGTTGAATAAAATAGTTCATCAGAAGGATTTTGGGTTTGTTGTGGAAGCGGTTGCTATCACTAAGAAGTTGGAAAAAAGACACTATTCCAGGGCATGCTACAATATTTAGAAGCAAGGACAAGGGTGTTACTCCAGTTGATAGCATTGTCAATAAGGTTAGGATAATTAATGAGGATTTGATTTTTAAGAATGAAGAACTAGTTAAGACTCTGTAGCTATTTTGGGGCGTTGTTCCCCTATTTTTGGTTGTTATATTAGCATCTATTTTGTGTATATTTTATTGTTTGTTAATGATTATCTCTTCTTATCTTTTATGATGTATTTGTGGCTTGGGTTTCTGGTCCCTGTAAAACTATTTTAAATTTTAATAAAAAATATTACAAAATCTTAGGTAACAACTAACATTAGGTATTATCCACAGTACCTAATGAAAAATAATAATCTAGATTTCAAACTATAAATTACTTTTGAAACAATGTCATTTTTAACTATTACAAGACCTTTTTATACATATAAAATCTAAGGACACATTTTTTTTCCTCCACTTTGATTAATTAAATAATTCTACAAGGTCATATAATACAATGATATAATTAATTAATTATAAGTTATTTGACACCTTTTTCATATCTTTAAATGACGTTTTAGATAGGTTTAAAAAGATTATTATTTGAGTTCAAGCCCCAAAACACAAACCAAAGAGGGTAAACTATAACAAACCAAACACAAGATAGGAGAACCCTTTCAAGGTAAATAATTATGTTACAAATAATAATCATCCATAAACATGATTGTATAAATCTAGTCTCATGGATAAGCCTCATAGAACAACAATTAAAAATTCATAATAAATAACAATGTGACATAGTTGACTTAATTTTAATATATATTTAAAATTAGGACATAATCAATATTATGAATGAAATATGAGCAAAAAGGGAAATGTTTGGTTAAAAATTATATAGTAATGATTTAGCAAGATTCTATGAGTGATTGTGCAATAGAAGCTATTTTAGCCAACCAAAAAATAATAATAATTAGGATATATAGTTAGATATATGCTAAGAATTTGAGATTTACAATTGAAGAACTTGAGATGACACCTTATAAAAAGATATAATTGTACATCAGCGGATTTAGAGACCAAATTTACAATGATGTTCATTTGTTCGAAATTTTAACAGTTAGGAAACACATGTAACAAGCATTACATATATTGAAAAAAAACACCAGTGGATGTTTTGTACAAGATGAAACCATAATCTAGTAAATGATACAATTTTAACTAATCCTACTAACTAAAATATGGATAAACACTTTAACCTGAGATAAGTTAGTATGATCTCTCCTCAAAAAAGACAAATAAAAGATGAGGTAGTTTATATTAGAAATATCATCTATAAAAAGGTCAAAGGGTCATAATCCTTACTTATGTGGGTTTTTTTCCAACTAATCTTTTACTTAATCTTTTCTAAGAGGAACTTTTTTTCTAACACATATGCGAAGGATTTAAATTATTTATGGAACTTTAGTAAATAATTTGATAGTTGAAGGAGGCATATAAGAGGAAGCATATGTTGGAAATGAGTTGAGTAACTGAGAGGGGAGGGGTGAATCAGCTACCACAAAAACAAATCTAAGTCCCTTAGATGTCTTAATCAAACTTATCATTGTTACTCGGTTAATAAAGATATTCTTCTGTTACTCAGTTAACAAAGAAAACCTTTAAGATATTAACTGTAATTATCCTTTAGTTATTAAATGTAGAAACATAAAGCATAAATAAAATAACATATAAACAGACAACACCAAGATTTAACGTGGAAACCCAATTTTGGAAAACCACCAATTGCAACTAGTTATTGTTTTTTACTCTTCTAAAGTGAGCCCTATTAGGAGCCAACCCTGTTAAAGGTTACAAAACACACTGTTAGGTGTGACCCTATTAGAGGATTTAATCACCCTATAAGGAGTGGCCTTGTTAGAGGTCTTCAAACACTTCAATGTAGAAATTTCACCTTGTGAGAGGATTTACAAAAGATTGTTAAGTCTACTCTGTAAAGATATTTTAGATCACTGCTACACTTGTTAGAGAGTAATAATGGATTTGAATTGTTTGTCAAAGCAACTTGATTTTCTAATTTAGATCTCTATGTTTGGCTTTAAAACTTGATACTCACTGATCGAATATTCTATTGCATCTCTTTATGTTCTGTCCTTAATCAAAATCCCATCTAATTTTTCCTCGACACTTCATATCACAAAATCACACACATCTTACTTATTCAATCTAGACTTGACCTTGTATATATATGATAGGACTTGTCAAGTAGTCTTGAATAACCTTCCAAATCAATAATAAAACTCAAGTCTGTCAACTGCATATAACCAAGTAAACATAAAATGTAAACTGTTTCTAGTTGGCTGCCATTAAATGCATAACTTGGTCAACATTGTAAACCTTCAATGCCCAACCATTACTGTAATTCCTAAGTGAACTTGGTTATAACTGAAAGTCACTTTGGTCTTCCTCAATTCCTAAGAGAACATGGCATACACTGACTATGCTAGGCTAAGGTATAGACATTTGTGTAACATCACTATATTTGTGTAAACATCAATGACAATACACAATTGAATAATTGTCATCAACAATCTCCCTCTTTGGCATTGATGGCAACACAACATGTCATAATACAAAGAATTATAGAGAAAAGTAACAAGGATAAAATTTTATTAATGTCCTTAGCTTCATTCTGATCCTCATCCAAAAAACTCCCTTTATCTTGACAATCACTAAAATACAAATTTCTCCCTCTTACAATAATCTTTGTTTCTGATAAAATTTCTCCCTCTATCACCAGTAATCTTTCCCTTAATAATTTATTTTGGCATGAAATCAATAATCTCTCCCTCTTTTACAACCAATGCCAAAGACACCATCTAATACACATCCAATGAAGTTGTAATTTACCTATTTGTAATGATTAATATGCAATGAGCTCTAACAATCTACATCAACATGTTAAATCTGTTCTATAGCTCAATTGATGCATCATTAATTTGTCCATTAGTTTGCCTCAGTTAAGGGAGTCACCCCTATCTTTCCTCTAAGATACAACAATTCATCCTTAGGTAATGGTTTTTTGAATATGTCTGTAATTGTTTCTTTAGTATTCACATATTCCAACCTTACTTCCTTGTCTTCAACCAATTCTCTCAAGATATGATACTTTATTGCAATTTGCTTAGTCTTAGTATGCATCACAAGTTTCTTTGAAATGTTAATTGCACTAGTGTTGTCACAGTAGATAATAACAGGTTCTTTGATTTCTTCCTTCATACCCGACAAAAATTGTTTGAACCATATGATATTTGAATAATTTACTACTGCAGCAACATACTCTACCTCTGTTGTAGACTGAGAGATGCAATTATGTTTCTTTCTGGTCCAACAAACTAAGCTCTTACCAAGGAATAATGCTCCACCATTTGTGATCTTCCTGTCATCATAACTTCCTTCCCAATCAGAATTAGTAAAAGTCTTCAAATCAAAGTTTCCTCCATTTGTATACCATAATCCATACTCTTCACTACCCTTAAGATATCTCAGAATCCTTTTCATAGCTATCAAGTGATTCTCTTTAGGATTAGCTAAAACCCTTGCAACAATAGCAACTACTAATGCAATATCAGGTCTAGTGTGAAAAAACATATTGAAGTTTACCGATCATGCATCTGTAGGTAGTATGATTTACTTCCTTTGAGTCATCATCTTTAGAAAACTTATGTCTGTAACACCCCAAAATTGGCACCTAATAACTTAATCAATTTTGGCGCATTTTCTCATCCTCGAAGTCCTATTTTACTAGGCAAATTCTTCTCCTAATTGACTTTAATTGACTGAGTTTCAAATGCAGAAAACCCAAATTTGCATAAATCCAACATTACATTTAATTCCTAAATCTCAAATGATTATTAGATAAAATCCCTATGATTAATTGATTTAATCCTAAAGTCCTAAGTGCTTTTAATTAAATCAAATCCACCCTCTTTGGCTAATATACATAAAAGGAATTGAAGGGTTATTTAATTAATCGAATGAATTATCCTCAAAAGGGATTTCCATAATTCCATATGAAAAGACACTTATGTGTCCATAATTCATTCTTTTATTTTAATAA
>MU223345.1:198632-225609 GCA_018584345.1 Thuja plicata | reverse complement strand
ATTGTGTAGCTTTGATTTATCATTTATTTTGTAGAAGCTAACAATTTATGTTCTAAAGCTTATAATTTCAATTTGTTAATCAATTCTAGCTTAAAAGAGCATACATTTCAAAGATTTCAAGCACTCTATTTCATAGAATAGAAGCTTTTTATCATATTTAGATGCAAATTTCTCACATTTGATGGCTATTTCTCACACACTCACACTATGAAATCCTCCATATTAGAGATGTTCAGGTTGTTGGCTCTCATTTTGAGGGTACACTATAGAAATCATGCTTAATTAGGAGGCAACAGGTCGTCTCAATCACTTTGTAGAGAAAAAAATTCATGTTTGTCTTTGCAAATCCATTGATTGAATAAGGACTATGTTTGGTTTTTTGTTGAATTGAGAGGTCCATATTCGACATCAAACAATGTCCAGTAGACATAGGTGTTCCAATTGGTCTATAATCTTCCATTCCAAATTTCTTTAGTATCTCTTTGATGTATTTAGATTGGGTAATGTAGATACCATCCTTCAACTGGTAAAATTGTAAGCCAAAAAAGAATTTGATTTCACCAAATATAGACATCTCAAATTCCTTAGTCATAGCTTCAGAGAATGCTTTGCATAAATCATCATATCCATTAAACAATATATCATCAACAAATATATATGCTAATAGTATCTTTTTCTGAGGTCCTTCTTTTATGTACAAGCTACTATTGTCATTAGTTCTCTAAAATCCAATACTTATCAGGTGACCATGCAATCTTTCATACCAGGCTATAGCAGCTTGCTTCAGTCCATACAAGGCTTTGTGCAAGTTTTAAACCATATTTATTTTGTTAGGATCAACAAAAAATTCAGGTTTCTCAATATAGACTTCCTCTTCAAGAATTCCATTCAAGAATGAAAATTTTACATCCATTTGGTACACCTTGTATCCTTTATGTGTTGTGTATGCCAAAAGAGTTCTAACTCCTTCAAGTATTGCAACAGGAGAAATTTTTTTCCATAAACAATACCCTCTTCTTGAGCATATCCTTTACACACTAATCTTGCTTTGTTTCTGGAAACTTCACCCTTTTCATTCATCTTGTTTCTGAAAACCCACTTAGTATCAATCACATTCTTGTCTTTTGGTCTAGGTACAAGAGTCCAGATTTTGTTCTTTTCTATCTTTTCAATCTCTTCATTAATGGCTTCTATCCATCTTTCATCATTTGATGCATATTTAATAGATCAAGGTTCAATTTCACTAAGAAAACATGTACCTTTAAATTTGTTCCTTGTCATTATACCTTTTGTCTGATCTCAAATTATTTTCTTA
The DNA here is from genome assembly GCA_018584345.1 of Thuja plicata. NCBI lineage: Eukaryota > Viridiplantae > Streptophyta > Pinopsida > Cupressales > Cupressaceae > Thuja > Thuja plicata. The sequence goes on along the minus strand of MU223345.1, from coordinate 224,294 downwards.
GGTGCATGATTCCTTCTGACATATTTTTCAAGTACATGTTCCTTCCTCTTTAATTCTGGGCTTGATCCACTTGGTTTGTCATGTTCAAACATTCTTTTCTACTCTTCCTACTGGTACGTGGGTTGCACTATCTGAGACTTAGGTGCCTCTATTTGAGACTTGAGTGCCTTTGTATATGAATCCATTCACTCTGACTATGACTCAGTTTCCTCAGTCTGAGACTTGGTTTCTTCAGTTAGCATCTTGGGTTTCAACAAGGTTTGTGATGATGAATTCAGTGGTTGACATGGTTGTGTACAGTTTGGAAAATGGAAGCACTTCCATTGTAGACTGGTTTAGCCCTCTGACTAAGTGTCTTAAAATCATTTCAAGCACCTTGAATGGGTCTCTGACTTGGGTCTGGCTTTTCCCCCTGCTCTACCCCATTCCCCACTTTTCTCCAGTCTGTTTATGGCATCCTAAACTACAAACCTGATATTTTTGATCTCAGGGTCAAAATTGACCTTTCTGGGTCAAGGTTGACCTCAACCTTGACCCTGACCTAGGTCAGAAATGACCTTAATCCTTAACCCAGGTCCAGATTTCAAGTTTTGGGGGTTTCCAGATGTTGGCCTTCAGAAAGATTTAATTCCCACTTTCGGGTCGGCTGTTTCAGTCTTTATGGCAACGACTCTTGAAATTATATTTAATATAGGTCCTCTTTTAGGGGTATAGGTTTAATTATAATTTAATTCTCCTATGTAGGCCTCTCTAGAAGATTCTTCCCTAGATTGGTAAATGAGGAAGCTTTCTCCTCTCATTTTCTCTAAACATAACCAAGCATAAGTGGCAATCATCTAAGACTTGAAGAAGTGAAATTGAGTGAAGGATAGGAGTGAAAGAAAATATAATAGCTATTGAAGAAAGAATCTAATATCAACCATTTCAAGAATTCAAATTTATTCAAGCACTCAATTGATCAAAGAGATCCATTGGTATCCATTGAAGGATTCAAGCTCTATGGAGCCCTCTTATTGAAGATTTCTCCATCCACATTCCTCCAAATCTCTTCCTATTCCAAGATCCATTCAAGATTGGTGTTAAAGATCTATAAGCAATTTATTTGAGATATCCCACATTTGAAATTCTACATTCTACATCCATTTTGGTGCATACATACTTGTGGATCCATGGATTCATATCTGCCACAAGGGTTTCTATACAAACAAGGTGAATTCTTTTATTTTCTTTGTTTATTTATGCAATTTAATTTGAATTATAAGATTAATTCCAAAACTAGGATTTTACCAAGGCAAAACCATTCACCCCCAACAAAAAAACAATTTTTCTTGTAGGGATAGGTTAGGAATCGTGATTTGGAGTGCAGATTCATATACCCTTTTCTGCAAACTGTCAGGATCCGGAAATAGATTTTCTATTAGACTATGCTGGTTAAAATCAGAAATTCTGGGTCAGAATCAGAGATTCTGGGTTAGAATCAAAACTTTTGGGTCAAAGGTGACATTCATTTTTGGGTCAAAATCATAACTTAGCTAGATTTAGAAAATATTTCTGGGTTTTCTTCGTCTCTGCTTTTCTATTCTAGATCTGATTGTAGAATTTCCTAAAACTCAACATAGACATTAAAAAAAAATTCTTTAGATATGTTGCATTTTAAGGTCAGTACATGTATTCAATTGATTTCAATTAAAGTTTTGATCTTCCTAAATCTATTACACACTCTCTTCTATAAAAAGGGAATCTAGGGTTTTTCTCTTTATTCTCATTTCCAATTAATTGATTCATTTATGCATTGATCCTTTCTTTGGGGTTAATCATTTTGGGTCCTTCCCTTGTGTACTTGAGGTTAAAGGGAACATCTTATCTTCCTCACACACCATCAACACATTCCATTACACATATCCTTTACATCTCTAGATTCCATATATTTTATTATCTACATTTTGGTGAACCCGTGATAGACAACTCTTTCTTTTTGGTGTTAGATTTAGATTTTTATGTTAGATCTTGAATGCATATTAGATTACCTTTCATCTATGTTCTTGCATTTAAATTTCAATAATTAAAATCAAAATTTTGTGTTTCCAGGATTAGTTCATTTGCATTGCATTGGTGCATGGCCTTTACTACTTCTATTCCTACTTATAGTATCCCATTTACAAGAAGCCGTAGACTTATGGGTTCCTTTGAACCAGAGTCTTCCTCTCCTTTCCTTACGATCCCAAGTGACAATTTGACCACTCATGATTCCAATCCTTCTACAGAAAATAACTCTTCTCACTCATCTCATGATGAGGATGATTCTTTAAGGGTTCCTCCTGAACAAGTCAAAAAACTTTCAACTGAACTTGATAAAATGGGAAATTGGCTTATTCAAGAAAACCATAATCAAGATTCTATCCAAGCTATAGAGTATCTTAAGAAATTCCTTCGTGATAGTGATCAAGGTGTTAATATCTTGCATGATATCACTCATCTCATGCATTTGATTGTTAATTCTTTAGCTCAAGAGGGTCAAAATCTAGGATTCACTCCTCCTATCACTAGTGGGGAACCTTCTTCTATTCCTTTACCTAGCATTCCTAATTACACTCCTCCTTTGATGACTACATCTCTTCCAATTCCATCTATTCATGTGAGTCTTCCACCGGTGTTTCTACCTACCTCACAACCTTCATATCATAGTGTGCCTTTTATTTATTCCAACCCTCTTCCATCTATGGACCCAAGTGTTCCATAGGTTGTGTCTTCTAGTCCTACTACTTCGTACAATTTTCCTAGTGTTCCTAATATTTCTATGCAACCTATTTCTTCTAATAATTTCACAATCATTAGTTTGGATCAAACTGTGTCATCTTTACAACAATAACTTGCATCCTTAACCCAATCCAAGTTTAGCGTTCACACATGTGACATGGGTAGTTCTTTATCCTTAGACATTATTCGTGCTACTTTTCCTAGCAAGCCGATATGCCTTGTCTTGAGAATTACAATGGTAAAGGAGATCCTGTCACTCATGTTAAAACATTTCAAATCCTTCTAGTGATTATTCTCATGACCATAGGATTTTAGCCAATTTATTTGCTATAAATTTTTGTGTTAAGGCCTTGTAATGGTATTTTTCTTTACCTCCTTATTCTATGGATTCTTCTCCTAAACTTGCTAATACTTTTATCCAACAATTTAAAAATAACATAGGTCCACAAGTTTCCTTAGCTGATTTAATGCATTGTAACCAAAGCACTAAGGAAAAATTCACTAATTTTATAGTATGATTTAAGAATTTATATGCTCAGATTTCTAATCATATTCCTGATACTGATATTCAACATATGTTTATTTTAGATTTACAAAAGGATATTAGAGATAATATTCTGCTTACTAAATTTACCTCTTTTCTACAACTTTGTACAACACTTTGTCATTATCAATTACAAGTGAGATAATTTTACAACAACACACCAATGGCTCCTGTTCTAGTTGATAAGATTGATGCTACTCCTAATCCTAATAAGTTTCAAAAACCCAACAACTATGTCAAGATAAATAAATAGGTGAATGCAGTCACTACTCAAGTTGTTGTTGCATCCAATAATGTCACTCCGACATCCACTGCTTTCCGTATGAATCCTCTGTTTACTCCTCTCTCTAAATCTTTACATTATAATATGAGTAGGTTGTTAATTTCTAATATGATTACCTTTCCCCCTATTCAACCTCTTCTCCCTACTACGATGACATCAAAATCCTTTGATCCCAAAGCTTTTTGTCAATACCATCAACATAATAGTCATGATACTAAGAAATGTTATTCTCTAAAGAATAAGGTTCAATACTTAATTGATTGTAATACTTTAGCTATTGACAATTTTGATGGTAGTGGGAATAAATCTGCCTCTCCTCTTAATAAGAACCTTCAAATTGATACAAATCCTTTACCTACACATGATACTAATACTACTATTCAACCATCTGCTTTGGATATTGTTTATGATTCAAAGATGGATGATCTCAATCACATTGTTAATCATGTGGTTCATTTTGTTTTGTCTCAACCAGTATCTCCACCCCAGCCTCAATTTCAACCTCTTGTTCAAGTTCGTCCACTTCAATCTCAACTTCAAGTTCCATCTAAACCTCAGAAACAAACTAAGGATAAACAACCTAGGGAGCTCTTAATCACCTTTGATGATTCTGAGACTATTAAGGCTCCTGATGGTCCCTTTTATAATTATGCTAGGATTTCTAAGATACCTATGTATGGTTGTCTTGTTGATCCCACATCTTTAATAAATGTCATTACTGAGGAAAATATTTTTATGAAAAACCTACAACATGATTGTTATGATACACTTGATCCATGGATCCAAACTTGTAATGGTTTTCTCAATCCTTCACTTCGTTCTATTAGCTTTCTTGTTGAACTTTATGGTAAAGTTGTAGATATTACCTTCACTATCCTTTCTACTTTTGATCAGTTTCAAATCAAATTTTGTTTGCCTTGGTTAACTTCCATGCATGGCATTGCTTCTCCTATTCATAAATGTATTAAGTTCATTCATAATGGAGAAATGAAAACAATTAATTATAGTTTGTATCAACCTTCTAGGCCTAGAGATTGTGCTACTCTTGATTTCTTTTGGCCTTCATTACCTAATTCATGTCCTCCTTGCCCTGATAACCTTTTTCATTCATATCAATCCTATAAACAATGCGAGATTGTCAAGTTAAGCATGCCTCAGATAGATCTTAACCGTGGTCTTTTGCCCAGTCCTTCTATACCTCCTTTATCTATTACTTCTAGTTCTATTAATCAACCTATTTTTTCTTCTCATCCTACTGAGAAACCTCCTATAGAACCTATGAAAGAGCTAGTTGTTTTTCCTTCTAGTTCTCAACATGTTTCAAACAAAGCATAATGTAACAAATCTGCTAATGAACGTCGTAAGAAGCGTAGGACTAAAGCTAAGGCCCCTGCCTCTGTTCTTCAAAATTCTTTACCTTCTTTTGACTAGCATATGCCTAATGTGTTGGAAGAAGTTAATATTAATGATGATTCTATCTGCATTTGAGATCATATTTTAATTAATCTTGAGGAAGATACTCTTGATGATCCTATCAATCCTAGTGATTAATACGAGACCATCAACTCACTTCATAGTTACACCTAGTATTGAACATCATGATTCTCAAGAGGATCCTTATTTGGAACTGGCTATTATTCCTATTGTGTTGGATATAGTCCCTCTTGCGAGTTTCCCACCTTCCCTAAATTATATAAACTGAGATAGGGAGAGTAGGTGATGCGCTTGATTAACTTGTCCTTCATGGTAGCCTTTTTTGTGTTTGGCTACTGTATTGTGCTTCTCCCATAATGTTTTTGCTAAATTTTTGTTAGATTCTTTTATACGACCCTTGTTACCTTGTTGGTGCAAGGTGATAAAGGAATCAAACCTTTTTTACAATTCATCTATATCTATCTCTATTCTTCTATATGTTGTTATAATGTTTTATTGTACTTGTGCTATTGTTCATATATGTTTTCCTTGTGTATTCCTCTTGGATTTGCGACATGGCAGCAGTAATTCTTTTTGGTCTCCATATTATGGTCCAAAAAGACTCTTCTTCATAACTCTTGCATTTTCTTTCATGCATTGTGATTGTAGTTCTACTTTCTTTGGGGAATTATGTTAATTCATTCACAATAATATCATATCTATATATACATATTATCTTATGATCATACTGACCCCACAGTAGGTAGATCCCTTTTGTGTTCTTTGTATGTTTATGTGGTATTTCCCTTGATTTGGCTTCATTTTGGGGCATCTCATAGTTGAAACATAATTGGTAGACTTTTTTATGTTTCTGTTAAAGCCATTGCTCTTGTTAAAGTGTTAGAAAAGAATTTAATGTGGGGGCATACGCTCTACTCACTTTTCACACAAATTCACATTCAAAATATTTTCAAAATTAAAACTTTTTCCCTTTATGGATTAAAGACTAATCCTTAAAGCATGGATTTTTACCTTATAGGATCTCTTGATCCCTCAAGTTTAAATTTATATGGATCTCTTGATCCCTTCAGTTTTAATTTATAATGTTTTGATCCCTTAAGGTTGGAAGCTATCCTTAAGACCAGATCTCCTTGATGGGTTGACTAGTGAGTAGCCACATTCACTAGGCGGTTCAACTTCATCTTTCCAGTTGCATTGTTTCCTTGTGTGGTTCACAATGGGACATAAGTTCTCATTCGGCGAGGTAATCACACCCTCTTTATTTTTCTATTGGATTTCTGATATCTCTCTTATCATGATCTTAGGTTTGATAAAGACTTAATTCCCTAGGGGCTTGAGGATTCCTTTGTCCCTTTTGATTTCAATAAGATTATCTTTTCTTCATGATCTCCTTTACCAAGAGTTTGCATCGAGTCCATACTCTTGCTAAAGTGGGGGCTAAATGTATACTCATAAAATTGAAGCACTTCCATTTTAGACTAGTTTACCCCTCTGAGTAAGTGGTTTGGGATCATGTAAAGCACCTTAAATGGGTCTCTGACTTGGATATGGATTTACCCCTATTCTGCCCCACTCCCCACTTTTCTTTAGTCTATATCTGGCATCCTAAACTGCAAACCTGAGATTTTTGACCTTAGCATCAAAATCAACCTTTCTGGGTCAAGGTTGACCTCGACCCTAGCCTAGGTTAGAATCAACCTTGATTCTGACCTAGGGTCAAGATTTCAAGTTTGTGGGTTTTCTGGATGTCGGGCTTCGGAAAGATTTAATTCTCACTTCTGGGTTGGCTATTTCGGTCTTTGTGGAAATGACTCTTGAAATTATATTTAATATTGGTCCTCTTCTAAGGTTATAGGTGTAATTTGAATTTAATTCTCCTATGTAGGCCTCTCTAGAAGATTTTTCCCTAGATTGGTATATAAGGAAGCTTTCTCCTCTCATTTTCTCTAAGCATAACCAAGCATAAGTGACAATCATCTAAGACTTGAAGAATTGAAATCTAAGTGTGAAGGATAGGTGTGAAAGAAAAGATAATATCTATTGAATCAAGCATCTACTCTCAATAATTTCAAGCATTCAAAGGCACTCAAGCACTCAATTCATCAAGGAGATCCATTGAAAGCCATTGAAGGATTCAAGCGCTATGGAACCCTATTGTTGAAGATTTCTCCATTCACATTCCTCCAAGCCTATTTCTATTCCAAGATCCATTCAATATTAGTGTTGAAGATCTAAAAGCACTTGATTTTAGATATCCCACATCTAACATTCTACATTCTACATCCATTTGGTGCATACATACTTGTAGATCCATAGATTCGAATCGGCCACAAGGGTTTATATACAAGCAAGGTGAATTCTTTTATTTTCTTTGTTTATTTATGAAATTTAAATTATATTATAAGGTTAATTCCAAAACTAGGCTTTGACCAAGGAAAAACCCTTCACCCCCAAAACAAAAACCATTTTTCTTGTAGGGATAGGTTCGGAACAACGAATTGGAGTGCATATTCGGATACCCTTTTTGGCAAACTATCGGGTTCCAAAAACATATGTTCTATTAGACTGTGCAGGTTAGAATCAGAAATTTTGGTTCAAAATCAGAGATTCTTAGTCAAAATTGAAAATTTTGGGTCAATGGTGATATTCATTTTTGGGTCAAAATCAGAACTAAGCCAGATCTAGAAAAGATTATTGGGTTTTCTTTGTCTCTGCATTTCTGTTCCAAATCCAGTTGCAGAATTTCCTGAAACTCAACACAGACATCAGAAAACAACATTCTTTAGATCTGTTGCATTTTAAGGTTAGTACATGTCTTCAATTCATTTCAATTAAATTTTTAATATTCCTAAATCTATTACACACTCTCTTCTATAAAATGGGAATCTAGGGTTTTCCTCCTCATTTCCAATTGATTGATTCATTTATGCATTGATCCTTTATTTGGGGTTAATCAATTTAGATCCTTCCCTTGTGTACTTGATGTTAAAGGGAACATCTTATCTTCCTCATACACCATCAACACATTCCATTAAACATCCTTTACATCTCTACATTCTATATATTTTATTCTCTACATTCTGGTGAACCCGCGATAGACAACTCTTTCTTTTTGGTGTTAGATTTAAATTTTTATGTTAGATCTTGCATGCATATTAGATTATCTTTCTTTTATGTTATTAGATTTACATTTCAAAAATTAAAATCAAAATTTTGTGTTTCCTAAATTAGTTCATTTGCATTCCATTGGCGCATGAGCTTTACCACTTCTAGCCCTACTTATAGTATCCTGGTTAGAAGAAGTCCTAGACTTATGGGTTCCTTTGATCCTGAGTCTTCCTCTACTTTCCTTAGGATCTTAGATTACAATTTGACCACTCATAATTCCAATACTTCTACAAAGAATAACTCTTCTCACTCATCTCATGAAGAGGATCTTAAGAAAGTCCTTCGTGACAGTGATCAAGGTGTTAATCTCTTGCGTGGTATCACTCATCTCATAAATTTGAATGTTAAACATTTATCTCAAGAGGCTTAAGATCTAGGATTCACTCATGTTGTCACTAGTGGGGAACTTTCTTCCATTCCTTTACCTAGCATTCCTACTTACACTCCTCCTTTGATGACTACATCTCTTCCAATTCCATATTTTCCTGTGAGTGTTCCACTAGTATCTCTACCTACCTCAAAAACTTCATATCATAGTGTGCCTTTTACTTATTCCAACCCTCTTCCAACTATAGTCCAAAGTGTTCCACTGGTTGTGTCTTCTATTCCTACCGCTTCCTATGATTTTCCTAGAGTTCCTAATATTTCTATGCCACCTATTTCTTCTAATGATTTCATGATCATTAGTTAGGATCAAACTGTGTCATCTTTAAAACAACAACTTGCATCCTTAACCCAATCCAAGTTTAGCATTCCTACATATGACATTGGTAGTTCTTTATCCTTAGACATTACTCATGCTATTGTCCATCTGCAAGTCGATATGCCTCATCTTGAGAATTACAATGGTAAAGAAGATCCTGTCACTCAAGTTAAAACATTCCAAATTCTTTGTAGTGATTATTCTCATCACCATAGGATTTTGGCCAATTTATTTGCTAGAACTTTTTATGATAAGGCCTTACAATGTTATGTTTTCTTACCTCCTTATTCTATTGATTATTTTCCAAAACTTGCTAATACTTTTATCCACCAAATTCAAAATAACATTGGTCCGCAAGTTTCCTTAGCTGATTTAATGCATTGTGAACAAAACACTAAGGAAAAATTCACTGATTTTATTGGTAGATTTAAGAATTTATATGCTTATATTTCTTATCCTATTCCTAACATTTATATTCAACATATGTTTATTTCAAATTTACAAAAGGATATTAGAGATAAGATTATGCTTACTGAATTTACCGATTTTCAACAAATTTGTACAATAGTTCATCATTATCAATTACAAGTGAGTCAATTTGAGAGAAAAAATCCAATATCTCCTATTCCAAGTGATAAGAGTGATGTTTATCCTAATCCTAATAAGTTTTAGAAACCCAACAACTATGTCAAGATAAAGAAACATGCGAATATATTCGCTGATCAAGTTGTTGTTGCATTCAACAATGCCACTTCTGCATCCACTACTTTCCGTATGAATCATACGTTTACTCCTCTCTCTAAATATTTAAATTCTATTATGAATAGATTGTTAAGAAATAATATGACTACCTTTCCTCCTATTTGACCTCTTCTCCCTACTATGATGGCATCAAAATCCTTTGATCCTAAAGCTTTTTGTTAATACCATCAACATAATAGTCATGATACTGAGAAATGTTATTCTCTAAAGCATAAGGTTCAAGACTTAATTGATTCTAATGCTTTATCTATTGATAATTTTTATGGTAGTGGGAATAAATATGTTTCTCCTCCTAATCAGAACCTTCAAATTTATACAAATCCTTTACCTACACATAATACTAATACTATTGTTCAACCATCTATTGTGGATATTGTTTACGATTCAAATATGGATGATCTCAATCACATTGTTAATCATGTAGATCTTGTTGTTTTGTCTCAACCTGTATCTCCACCCCAGCCTCAATTTCAACCTCTTGTTCAAGTTCCTCCACTTCAATCTCAACTTCACGTTCCACCTAAACCTTAGAAACAAACTAAGGATAAACAACCTAGGGAGCTCTGAATCACCTTTGATGATTCTGAGACTATTAAGGCTCTCGATGGTCCCCTTTATATTTATTCTAGGATTTTTAAGATACTGAGGCATGGTTTTCTTGTTGATCCCACATCTTTAATAAATGTCATTACTGAGGAAAATATTTTTATGAAAAACCTACAATGTGATTGTTATGATACATCTGATGCATGGATCCAAAATTGTAATGGTTTTCTCTATCCTTCACTTGGTTCTATTAACTTGCTTGTTGAACTTTGTGGTAAATTTTTAAATACTACCTTCACTGTCATTCCTACTTTTGATTAGTTTCAAGTCAAATTTGGTTTGCCTTTGTTAACTTTAATGCATGTCATTGCTTCTCCTATTCATAAATGTATTAAGTTCATTCATAATGGAGAAGTGAAAACAATTAATCATAGTTTGTATCAACTTTCTAGGCCTAGAGATTGCGCTACTCTTGATTTCTTTTGGCCTTCATTACCTAATTCATATCCTCCTCACCCTGATAACCTTTTTCATTCATATCAATCCTATAAACATCATGAGATTTTTTAGTTAAGCATTCCTTGGATAGATCTTAACTGTGGTCTTTTTCCCAATCCTTCTATACCTCCTTTATCCATTACTTCTAGTTCTATTAATCAACCTCCTAGTTTGTCTTCTCATCCTACTAAGAATCCTCCTATAGAACCTGTGAAAGAACTAGTTGTTGTTCCTCCTAGTTCTAAGCATGTTTCAAACAAAGAAAAACATAACAAATCTACCTATGAATGTCTTAATAAGTGTAGGGCTAAAGCTAGGGCCCGTGCCTCTATTCTTCCAAACTCTTTACCTTCTTTTTACCAGCTTATGCCTGATGTGTTCAAAAAAGTTAATATTAATGATGGTTCTATCTGCATTCGAGATCCTATTTTAATTAATCTCGATGAGGAAGATACTCTTGACAATCCTATCAATCCTAGTGATTAATATAAGACCATCGATATTGATACTAATCTACCAAATATGCTTTCAATTCAATTCAAAATTACACCAAGTATCAAACATCGTGATTCTCAAGAGGATCCTTGTTTGGGACTGGCTATTATTCCTATTGTGTTGGATATGGTCCCTCTTGCAATTTTCCCACCTTCCCTAAAGGATATAAATTGAGATGGGGAGAGTAGGCAATGCGCTTGATTGGCTTCTCCTTCATGGTAGCCTTTTTTGTATTTGCTTTTTGTATTATGCTTCTCCTGTAATGTGTTTTCTAAATGTTTGTTAGATTCTTTTATATGACCCTTGTTACTTTGTTGGTGCAATGTGATAAAGGAATCAAACCTATTTTAAAATTCATCTATATGTATCTCTATTCTTCTATATGTTGTATTCATGTTATGTTGTACTTGTGATATTGTTCATAAATTTTTTCCTTGTGAGTCTGCTTGGATTGGCAACATGGTAGCATTGATTCTTTTTGGTCTCCCTGTTGTGGTCAAAAAAGACTCTTCTTCGTAACTCTTGCATTTTCTTTCCTCCATTGTGATTGTAGTTCTACTTTCTTTCGGGAATGATGTCAATTCATTTGCAATAATATTATATCTATATATACGTATTATCTTATGATCATATTGAAACCACAGTAGGTAGATCCCTTTTGTGTTATTTGTTTTTTTATGTGGTATTTCCCTTTATTCATCTTCGTTTGGGGGCATCAAGTAGTGGAAACATAATTGGTAGACTTGCTTATGTTTTAAAGCCATTGCCCTTGTTAAAGTGTTAGCAAAGACTTTAACGTGGGGGCATACACTCTACTCACTTTTTGCACAACACACACATTCAAAATATTTTCAAACTTAAAATTTTTTCCCTTTATGGATTAAAGACTAATCCTTAAAGCATGGATTTTGTACCTTATAGGATCCCTTGATCCCTCTAGTTTAAATTTATATGGATCTCTTGATCCCTCCAGTTTCAATTTTTAATGTTTTGATCCCTTAAGGTCCGAAGGTTTCCTTAAGACCAGATCTCCTTGATGGGTTGACTAGTGAGTAGCCACATTCACTAGGCGGTTCAACTTCATCTTTCCAGTTGCACTGGTTCCTTGTGTGGTTCACAATGGGACATAAGTTCTCATTGGGCGAGGTAATCAAACCCTCTTTCTTTTTCTCTTTGACTGGTGATATCTCTCTTATCCTAATCTTAGCGTTGATAAAGACTTAAGTCCCTGGGGGCTTGAGGATTCCTTTGTCCCTTTTGATTTCAATAGGATTATCTTTTCTTCATGATCTCCTTTACCAAGATTTTGCATCGAGTCCATACTCCTGCTAAAGTGGGGGCTAAATGTCTAGTCAAAAAATGGAAACACCTCCATTGTAGACTAGTTTATCCCTATGAGTAAGGGTTTTGGGGTCATGTTAAGTGCCTTGAATGGGTCTCTGACTTGGATCTATATTTTCCACATGTTGTTCCCCATTTCGTACTTTTATCTAGCCTATTTTTGGCATCCTAAACTGCAAACCTGAGTTTTTTTTCCTTAGCGTCAAAATCGACCTTCCTAGGTCAAGGTTGACCTCAACCTTGACCTAGGTCAAGGTTTACCTCAACCCTAACCTAGGTCAGAATAAACCTCAATTCTTATCCAGGGTCCATATTTACATTTTGCGGGGTTTCCAGATGTTGAGCTTCAAAAATATTTAATTCCCGCTTCTAGGTTGGCTATTTCGGTCTTCGGGGAAACTACTCTTGAAATTATATTTAATATAGGTCCTCTTCTATGGGTATATGAATAAATAGAATTTAATTCTCCTATGTAGGCCTCTCTAGAATATTTTTCCCTAGATTGATATATAAGGAAGATTTCTCCTCTCATTTTCTCTAAGCATAACCAAGCATAAGTGACAATCATCTAAGAATTGAAGAAGTGAAATCTAAGTGTGAAGGATAGGTGTGAAAGACAAGATAATATCTATTGAAGAAAGTATCTACTCTCAATAATTTCAAGCATTCCTAGGCATTCAAGAACTCAATTCATCAAGGAGATCCATTGGTATCCATTCAAGGATTCAAGCTCTATGCAGCCCTCTTGTTGAAGATTTCTCCTTCCACATTTATCCAAGCCTCTTCCTATTCCAAGATCCATTCAAGATTGGTTTTCAAGATCTAAAAGAAATTGATTTGAGAAATCCCACATTTGACATTCTACATCCTACATCCATTTGGTCCATACATACTTGTGGATCTACGGATTTGAATCTACCACAAGGGTTTCTATACAAGCAAGGTGAATTGGTTTATTTTCTTTGTTTATTTCTGCAATTTCAATTATATTATAAGGTTAATTCAAAAACTAGGGTTTGACCAGGGCAAACCACTTCCCCCAAAAAAAAACCATTTTTATTTTAGGGACAAGTTTAGAACAATGAATTGGAGTGCAGATTCAGATACCCTTTTTGGCAAACCGCCTGGATCTGGAAACAAATTTTCTATCAGACTGTGTAGGTCAGAATTGGAAATTTTGGGTTAGAATTAGAGATTCTAGGTTAGAATCAGAACTGTTGGGTCAAAGGTTACAGTCATTTTTGGGTTAAAATCAGAACTAAGCTAGATCCGAAAAAGATTTATGGGTTTTCTTCATATCTGCATTTATGTTCTAGATCTGGTTGCAGAATTTCCTGAAACTTAACATAGACATAAAAAAATAGCATTCTTCAGATCTGTTACATTTTAAGGTTAGTACATGTCTTGAATTCATTTCAATTAAATTTTTAATCTTCCTAAATCTATTACACACTCTTCTATAAAACAAGAATCTGGGGTTTTCCTCTTTATTATCATTTCCAATCGATTGATTCATTTAAGCATTGCTCCTTTCTTTGGGGTTAATTAATTTGGATCCTTCCTTGTGTTTTTGAGGTTAAAAGGAATATATTATCTTCCTCACACACCATCAAAACATCCCATGACACATATCCTTTACATATCTACATTCCATATATTTTATTCTCTACAGGCTGCTGTCCAATCACCATTGTCTGTGTCTTAGGTATAGTATCAAGCTCATAATACACAAAGTTCCTCTAGTCCTCAAGCTCTTTACTGCTCTATTCTTCACTTCTCTCTACAAAATCATCAATTTTTACATGTACACTTTCTATGACTTTACTAGTAGTAAGATTCAAACATTTATATGCTTTGATTTCGCAGGAGTAGCCTAGGAATATACCTTCTATTAGTAATAACTGAGATGGGGGGTGAATCAGCGGCCTCAACAATATTCCAATTAATAAAGCCAAAAACTTAGTACCACAATATTAAGCATCTAGTGATCTTTAGTTCTATAAGATGAATGCCTTCAAATATACTTATTAACAAACTACTGCTCGGAGTGCTTTGTTAACCTTATTCTGTATGTTTACCGAATAAAAGTCTTTCAATTTACCAAAAAATAGTAAATTACTTAGAGTATACCATCCAGATTAGCTATGTGTAATGCAAAACACTAAAGTAATGACTCATAAACACATTTACACATGGATTTTTAACGTGGAAACCCAGTTAAGGGAAAACCACTTGGGACCGGTAACCCAAAATTTTCACTCTTCTTAAGTGAGCTTAGTGAATAGCCAACCATGTTAAAGATTACAAACACACTATTAGGTGTGACCTTGTTAGAGCATTTAAAATATTATTTTGTCACTTGATATCGGGCATTTATATGCTACCTTCATTTTCTAAACTCTTCTAGTTTGTCAAATGGTATCTGGTATCTCATGCTATCTTCATGATCAAACTTTTTGATACACCTTGGGATGTATCTAAATATAGAGAGGATCTTTAAATCCTGCTCGGTTAAGATACTTTCTGAATTAATGGTTAAACTAAAATAGTATGATGTGTTCACATATACAACTTATACTTGCACATTTTCAGATCTATTATAATCTCATTAAACCAATCTGATAAATATATCTTTTCAATACCTTTTCTCCACTTGTGTTATGCTCGGCGATGCTATGCTCTATTTCTCGGTGTCTTTAGAAATCTTTATCTCTTTCCTCAGCTTCATTGATCGAGACTGTATGAATTTGTTTTTCATTAGTTTCTCGCCAGCATCCTCTATTTCATTCACTCCCCTTAATTCATNATGAATTAAGTTGTCTCTTTATAGACATGATATCATTATTTCTAGGTTCTTGATTTTCTTGATCTTGGCCTTATCTGCAATCTTAGACAATCTAATTTAAAGAAAAACTCATATTTTATCTAATAGTTATCTTCTTTCCAACTAGACAAAACAAATTTAAATCCTTTACTTATCTTTGGCTTTATCTTGTTGATGAAAACAATGATAACTACTAGTTAAGTCTATATTTAGCTCTACCAGGTAGATATTTTGTCATTTCTAAACTCTAGTTAACTTTGGTGTTTTAACTCTTTGATGGCTTTGGTCAACACTCCATTTCTCCTCAGGCTTCTCCGTCGGGGTTGTCTATCTAGCGGGGTTGTCTGTCCTTCAGGATTGTCTGTCTAGCGGGTTACACTATGATTTTGGCCGTCAGTTATGCTTGTGATTCTGCTTGTTTGTAATGCTCGTTGGGTTTCCTACTTGGTTATCTCTGTTCTTCGGGTTCCACTAGCTGTTGGTGTTTGAAGTCACTTAGTGAATGCTTTTCTTTTATGCATTAATGAAAGCATAATCTTTATATCTCTGATTCTCTGAAGTCTTTGACACTTTTATTATAACCGATTATATTATATCAAGTTGACATCAATGACAATACAATCCATTAATCGATTTAAAGACTTGCATTATATTTCTGCATTTTGATGATCGACTTTAAAATCTTCAAACATTCAATTAGTTACATGGCATCACCTTCATCACCTTTTACATCAAATTTTTCATTTCTTGCTTCCTTCAAGATGTAAAATTTACTTCCAAATAATTTGAAGTAATGAACATTGGGTTTATAGTCATACCACAATTCAAAAGGTGTCTTCTCATTACCTTTCTTTGGTTGAACTCTATTCAAGGTGTGAATTGCATTTCTGACGGCTTCCTTCAAATATTTGGTTGTAACATTATTTTTAATCATCAAGGTTCTTGCACAATCCATAATAGATCTATTTGTTCTTTCTGTTATCCCATTTTTTTGTGGTGTACCTAGGGAAGATACTTGTCTCTTGATTCTTCTTTCATTGCATAACTCATTGAACTCATTAGAAATAAATTCACCTCCTTTGTCATATCTTAAGAATTTAATTTTCATTCATGTTTCCTTCTCAACTCTGGAAAGTTACCACTTAAATTTTTGAAAAAGCTTCTAATTTTTATTTGAGAAACATAATGGTCATCATTCTGGAATGGTCATCAACAAATAGAATGAAATAATTCTCACCTGTGTAACTTGTTTTTCAATTGGTCCACACAAATCAGTATACACTAACTCCAAGACTTCTTCTGTATTGTAATTCTTGCTCTTGAAAATAGTCTTTCCCATCTTCCCAATTTGACATTGTTTACATATTCCTAATTCAGGTTTATTTAGAATAGGAATACCTCTTACTCTTTTGTTCTTGCTTATGTTGACAAGGTTATCAAAATTCACATTACACAACCTTTTATGCCTAACCAGTTTTCTTCTACTTGTGTAATAAACATGAACTTTTAGTGAGATCAAGATAGAATAGATTACCTTTTGTTTTCCTACCAGTTCCAACTAGGTTTCCCTTACCATCTAGGATCTTGTCCTTACGATTCTTGAATTCTACCTTGAAACCAATGTTATTCAACTATGCCATACTTAGTAGATTACGCCTTATTCCTTCAACCCTATAAGCATTATCATATTTTATTCCTTTAGTTAGAGAAATAAAACCTTTACCTTTCACATAGAAAGGTTCATCATTCCAAATACTGACACTCCCACCATCATAGTGCTCATGATATTCAAATTTGGTTTTATCACCAGTCATGTGTTGAGAACAACCACTATAAATTATCCAAGTGTCATTCTTGCTAATATGGGAGTAAAGTTTAGTCTTTTCATTATCTTCATTGTCTGACTCATCCTTAACAATGTAAACCATTTCATCTTCATCTTCATCACTATCAAAATCTTTTGCAACATAAAAAAATTTCTTACCTTTGTCCTTGTAGCTTTTGTAACTCTTGAAATCCTTCTTGCCTTTGTACTTGTTAAAATTTTTCTCATCTTTGTCTTCTTTGTTTGGACACTTAGCAGCAATATGACCAAGCTCATCACATGAAAAGAAAATCAATGGTATTCTTCCTTTGTACTTTCCTTTAGAAGCTCTCTTTGCATGTAATGCTTCAATGATTTCCAAATCTTCATCATCAGAATCATCATCACTATAACTTTCAATTTTTTTTCCTTTTCATTTTCTATCCATCTTACCAAGGTTTAATTTATCTATGAATGCAGACTCAAAATTTCTAGGATTAGGAGAATAATTGTCAAAATTGTCCAACTCAAAAGTTGTTAGCCTTCCAACCAATGCATTTAGATTTATATCATTACTGCACCTCATCTCTTGAATATCTAAAACTCTAATAGCATAGATAGGAAGTAAAGTTCTCAATACCTTACTAACCATTGTTTTTTCTTCAATTGTTCCACCGGTAGCTCTAATGGCACTAACACTTTTCTTGATTCTTTCACTATATTTTGTAATGTCTTATCCTTCTTTCATTTTCATCTAATCAAATTGACCTCTGATACTTTCTTCTTTGGCTCTCTTTACATTTTCTTATCCTCCTTATATATCATGTATTTTCTTCCACATATCATAGGTAGTTGGGCAGTCCTTGACTTCATCAAATTCAGAATAGGTGAGTGAGGAAGCTATATCAATCATCATTATGTTTTGATTCTTCATATCCACCATCTAGTCCATAAACATATGTCCCGATGGTTCCATATACTTGTGATCTATAAATTGAAAACCAATGTCTCCAATACTAGATAGATGTAGCCTCATCAAATCTTGCCATGTAGTGAAGTTGTCTTTGTTAAGCTTGGGGATCTCCCTTCTATAAGACATCTTTGATCTTTAGCTTAGGTCTTCAAAACTTTCCTGAAAGCACCAAATGCTCTGATACCAATTATTGAAATGAGTTGAGCATCTGAGAGGGGAGGGGTGAATCAGTTACCACAAAAACAAATCCAAGTCCCTTAGATGTCTTAATCAAACTTGTCAAGTTATTACTCAGTTAATAAAGATATTCTTCTGTTACTCGATTAACAAAGAAAACCTTTAAGATATTAACTATAATTATCCTTTAGTGATTAAATGTAGAAACATAAAGGATAAAGAAAATAACATATACACAGATAACACAAAGACTTAACATGGAAACCCAATTTGGTAAAACCACCAACTGCAACTAGTTAATATTTTTCACTCTTCTAAAGTGAGCCCTGTTAGGAGCCAAAACTGTTAAAGGTTACAAAAGACACTATTATGTGTGACCCTAATAGAGGATTTAATCACCCTGTAAGAAGTAGCCTTGTTAGAGGTCTTCAAACACTTCAATGTAGAAATTTCAGCTTGTGAGAGGATTTACAAAATAGTGTTAAGTCTACTCTGTAAAGATATTTTAGATCACTGCTATAATTTTTAGAGAGTAACAATCAATTTGACCTTTTTGTTGAAGAAATTGTCTTTGCTAATTCAGATCTCTGTGTCTGGCTTTAAAACTTGATCCTCATTGATCGATTATTCAATTGCAGCTCTGTATTTTCTATCCTTAATCAGAATCCTATCTGATTTTGCCTCCACACTTTATATCACAAACTTACACACATCTTACTTATTCAATCTAGACTTGACCTTGTATATATATGATAGGCCTTGTCATTTCAGCTTGAATAACCCTCCAAATCAATAATAAAACTTTAGTCTATCAGCTGCATATAACCAATTAAACATAAAATGTAAACTGTTGTTAATCGGCTGACATTAAATGCATAACTCGGTCAATACTTTAATCCTTCAACGCTTGACCGTTACTGTAATTCCTGAGTGAACTCAGGTAGAACTGAAAATCACTTTGGTCTTCTTCAATGCCCAAGAGAACATGGCATACACTGATTGTGCTTGGTTAAGGTATAGACATTTGTGTAACATCACTATATTTGTGTAAACATCAATGACAATACACAATTGAATAATTATCATCAACAACATATACACTAAAAAAGTCACTAAGTTGTGAGCTAAAGGTTTTATCTTGAGACAAGATTAAACAAACTTATTTTACCTTTTTATCATATATCAACGAGCCATGGATAAAACCATAGAATCTAACGCATTTGTTTAATAGATAAAATACAATTATTTTCTAATTAAATAAAACACAACAAGAATTTATTATCTCAAGTATATACAAACCACACTAAAATAATGGCAAGCGACTTACCTCAATATTCAACATAAATTGTATTGTGTTTCCATTCATGCTAATGATAAGGTTTTAAACTATTTTTATGCTTTTCTCACAAATATTTTTACACTTTTTAAAGTCAAATAGAGTTCGTGGTGGAGAATGTTGACTTAGGGGTAGAAGCCTCTAGAAGGTTTTATGAATCAATTTGGTTAACATTGCATTAATTACAGATTAAATTTTAATTAACATATTAAAGGAGATTCAAATTTAATTCATTTTAATGTGGATTGCAAAGGTTTAATAATCCTATAACAATTGTAGTTTAATTGTTGAATTTAATCAACTTGTGTATTATAAGACATTATTAAATTTATATTAATGGCATTAATAAGTTAACCCTTATTAATACTATAGGAATTTTTTTTATTGGAATTATAATGAGATATAATTTCCAATTGGTTAAAATAATGAGTTTGTTCAATACGGTATTTTATAGACTTAATTTAATATCTAGATCCAAATTTCAAATTTATATTTAAGTAGAAAATGTATATAATTTTAATTCAATATTTTAGGTAACCATTTAAATATGATTAATTAAGTATTAATGATATTATTTAAACAGTACTATATTTGATTAAATTTGACTTTATTTTGTTCTTTGATTTTGATCTAGCATGAAGTTGCTAAGTTATTCATTGGGTTGTAAGGGTTGATGTATTATTATATTAAACTTGCTTAATACTTTGTTTTCCAATTATCGATCTTAATAATTATTATATCATTGCATATTTATAAGTAATCTTTTAAGAAATTAATTAAGTAGTGATGTTGTTAGTAAATTTAAATGAGTCAAATGCGTTTAAACACCAAGTGGGATAAAGGTAGAAAACCTTAGTCAACTTCTCACTTCATCTTCATAAACCTTAGTAGCCTTGATCATTTTCGGGGAGGTTGATCGAGTCTTGTTGGTCTTGATACCCCTCAAACTTGTACATAGTTCTAAACTGGCAACTTTAAACCTAAACTAGCAGTCAAGTATAAACATGTGCACCTGCAAACATAAATAACATTACTCTTTAGAAAAAAATTTGTAGTTGTGTTTTGCCCAATTTTTGGGCATGATAATTATACACAATCATGTCAATCCACATCATCAGGATAACACATCACAAGGCTTACAAGTGACTACCTCTCTAGAAAATCTCTCACTCTAAGGTGCAATACTAGTCTCATCTATATCTGAAGTCCATAATCCATAATACATATGTCACTCAATGGCTTGATGTTTTTTGGGTCTCTTATACTAAGAGACCTTCCATACAATACCACATGACTTATTCTTTATTTATATAAGGTGGTTACCCTCTAGAGGATAGAAATGACACACTCGTACCTGTAATAGATACTAGTTGCATAACAACCTCACATACCCCCATCCTAAATGGTTCTTTATGTCTTCTTCCTAATATGCACTCACCAAGTCTGCCTCATACACCCTTGATGAAGAATCACATCACAACACAAAACTGACATTTGAAAACACCAAAGAAAAACTAGTTTAGCCACCAAAGTTTATAGAAAATGAATTTTCAATCTCAATAATAAGAGAAGAAAAAACCAATTATGTTTTTGCAATAATGATTCTAACATAAGTTAAATTTCACAAGTTATGGCTAAATCACCATAGACAAAGCTAAAAAAAAATGTGATCTATGAAAATAAAGATAAAAAAGCATCATATATTATATATTATATTACTATGTGACTATATCTAGCCACTTCACAAGGAAACATGAAACAATGTTCAACTATCACAATATCTCATCATGTGGTGCACTCTTGGCACACTATCCACAAGACATGGGGTGTTCACCTCTAAGACACCCCTCATTGAGTAGTATGGAATGAACATTTCAACACACCCAACATTATCATACACCAAGCAAAGAAGGAACACACTAGTTGTATATCACATAGTAGTTTTCCTTGTAGACAAAGCACACAGATGGCACACTATACATAGAGATATCTCACATAAATCAGTATTGTAGAAAGAGGCATACATGGCTAGGGCCCACCCATATGCCTACCACATCTAAACAACTATGAATGCATGGTTTCCCCTCTACAAGCTTGCAATAATCTCCAAATTACTCTACATCAAGTAGGAAAACATAACATACATCTATTCTGCCTTCACATCACTATGTACATGGCATCATATCCTCAAGATCTGATTGCTACCATTAGTAACACAACATCATCACCTCACTTTTCATTGGAACAATCATGGAGTGTGGCATCATACCCTTTGCATCATGTTAGAAAAAGTGTAAGTACACTATCGATCATAGTATAGGTAAAAATATCTCTCCACGTGTTGTACCACATAGAAAAGTATATATCCATAAATCATATATATGTCTATAGAATATCTCATCAAGTATTGGTATTGTACTCAAGAACTATGGGGATCTGACTAATAACTTATGAACCACATACATGGGTTCATCATAAGGGGAAGTATTGATTTACCTTCTCCCTTGATAAGTAGAAGCTAAGCTCACTTCACATCCCCACTACTCGTATGTCATCCCTTCTACTCAAGGAAGTGGTAATGTTACTAATATACTACCCCTTCATACATGGATTTATAGAGGAAATTATTGATTACTTCATCGATTGAGTAGTAGAATATAAGGTCACTTCATGTCTCCATTATTCATACGCTGATCATTCTACATGAGGAATCAGTAACTTTACTACCCCTTTGAATTATAAACAACCCGCAAGTTGGAACTCAATAGGCTAAAAAAATGAGAAAACAACACATACGTGGTATCGCTCTCCCATACCCATATACACACATAGCTTGCATGGATAGGTTCTTGATTAAACCAACCTATGGGACACAAATAAATTATTAGTTTTACACAACACCCAACATAAGTACTGGTATTGGTTTTATCGCATTCACAAGGGAGTACATAATAATATCATACATTATGCTTATTTTCTTATTTCATATGTTCACAATTTGCATTGTTTCTCCATAGCACAAAAAATAACAATGACATACTTATTTCCAATTCCACATGAGCATGTACCAACTTAAAATATACATATGTCAATCTCATCTTTTGTCATTATATGAGATATTAATATATATCAACAAGATTACTCAAATACTACAAAATTAGACATGGAAAATAATAATACATTATGAAATATTTTATTTTGTTCAAAAAATATTGGGTGAACACACATTTTGTTCTTAATTAAAAAAAAAACAATAGACCTAGTGTTTCACCTATTTATTAGTCACATAAGACATTCAGATCTAATCATCATAAACTATTGAGGACATGAAAATTTCACAAAAGAAGGATACACAAAGTATCATCCTTTTTAAAATAATAAATAAGCTAGATGCATGTATCATAACATTCACAATTAGTGTTTTAACTCACACTTATATTTCTGTAACTATAATATTTTGATAGTCACACTTCAAACAAAGAGATAAAGGGATATGTTTATTTCCATTTATGGTGATCCTTATAAAAAAAAACCCTAATATAATTCATTTGGATAAACATGCAATAGAAACTCTTAAACATACTCAATCATATATCTCTTGCACATGATATTACATTAAGTGTTGTATATAACAAAAAGAAGGAATACATACAAAGCTAAGTTAACAAACATTACCAAATATTTCACAATGAAAACATGCACAATGAGATTAACCAGAGATCCTAATGTTGCAGCCTGGGCACTAATACTAGATGTAATACCCCAACCGAGGAAAATTTAGCTCAAGGACAAAGTACTCACTGAAGAAAGCATTTTTCTAACATTTTATTACATCAACTAAAGAATCACAATACAATCCTAAAATATATAATCTAAATAGAAATAAGGAAGATAAAGATCACACTTATTGCCATGCTCAATTAACATCAATTATCACTACATACATGAATATTGCTACCTTGTTTGTTCATTTTGATCACTATGTCCAATATCTATAACTGGATACATATCTATCCAACTAGATGCAAAATATTAGGTACATAATCATAAATAAACCTTTTATCAATATCTTATCGAAATGATTTGTCATTGAAAAGAAGTAAATTAATTTTTCTATAAAGTTTAAGATAAATTGTAAGGGTTCAAACCTAGGTCTCAAGGGTTCATCATTGATAGAATTTCTAAGAGACAAATACTAAGGGGTTGGACCTCGGTTTCACACTGAGAGACTTCGTAGTTTGACTCCTTAATTTTGAAACATATCATATTGATTCACAGAAATATGGGTACAAGAGAAGTCATACGTTTATAAAGTTCAAAAGTGGGTACACAACCCTTTCTAGGGTAGAGTCCCTAGATAGCCTCTCCATCAGTTATCACCCACTTAGGTGTAAACGAGATGAAATCCTAACTATATTTGACATAGAGATAAGTTATATATAGATCTCCACATAAGGTTTTCTACTAAATGATTCATAGCTACGATGGAGAACTGATTCTTATAAAGTATAAGGTAATATCCATGATCCCAGACTTACAAGATTTATAATTGCACAAGAGGAAATATATTTCCTAATTCTATGACCACTTATGTCAAAATTGAACATATTAATATACCATCTAAATCATTTAATCATTCCATACTTTTCTAACATGTGTATTAAAATATTAATATAAATCTCTATTATCACCCAACTTGCCAAGCTGTATAAATGCAATTATTATAACCTCACAACTCAAACTGGCTGACAATTCAAACACCAACATATTACCGTTATAGATTATTTTCCATTCCAGTACATACCATATCATGAATAATTTATAGATTGTGAAATGTAAATATATAGCATTGGAGCTCTTCCTTTAACTCATATCTTAAATATTGTTAATGCCCAAATTCTAAATTTTCTAAAGAAAACCCTATATGATTTAATAATCATTACTCAATTAATCTTAAAATTTATTTAATCTATAAATACATATTGTTAATATAGTCACTATAAATAAAAAATTAGTATCTAAACAAAATTAAAAGGGGGCTCATATAAAAATTTGATCATAATTCTAAATAGAAAACTAAATGAGAAAAACAAGTTCAGGGATATTTTAAGATGTAGATAGTTATTCCCTAAAGAAGGTCTAAGGAATTTATGCTACTAACAAAACCTATGATTTTATTTATGAATCAGTCATATAACCTAGCTACTTGTATAACAATCTAAAGATCATGTCTTTAGATCATGTTTCACGGGCCAGCACCCTCTTGCTGCTTATTTTATCAAAAACAATCTAAAGATCATGTCTTTTCTTTTCCATTTAAGAATTTTCAGCTAATACTTTGATATATTGTAAAAGGGTTTCGGGTCCCTTCAAAACTTGTTTTTACCTTAATAAAAATAATCTAAAGATCATAAGCATTAATAGTTAGATTTCAAACATATAAAGATAAAATGAATGATTTGAATATATTTGGCTACTAATCTCTTTATTCAAAAATCCAATGTATATCCCTTGTACATACCTATTATGTTTATTCATATTCATCATCTATTTAACTAAACTATCTAGAGTTGGTTATAATGATTATATTTATTAAAATGAATTGTCGATATGATTTCTATTCTATGAAATATGCATATCAAACTAGACTTTTTATAACAACTCATTGTTATATGATGCTCATTAAGAATTAAATATAAATTATTATTATTCCTTTGAGTTATTTTATTAACTAGTTGTGCAATATGCATTTCATAATGGTTTCAGATTTGCAGATTTATTTGATACTTGCACATTGCTTTAGATTTGCAGAATGATAGAATACAAAGGAAATCACCAATGATAAGGTGCTTTCAGAAGTAAAATAAATATCTAAACATTTGATTAACTTTATAAAAACTACCCTGAATAAATATTGGACGGTTCCTAAGACAAACAATTTTCTAATTAATTTATACAAAGAGGACCAATAAAACTCCTCTTTTAAGGAAACTAGTCAAATGAAATATCAAATTAAT